>APFE030166202.1:76229-141007 GCA_000404065.3 Pinus taeda
CTCTGCAATAAATTTGGCCAAGAATCCAAAGTTTCATGATCGTACAAAGCATATCAATACTAAATATCATTTGATCCGACATCATGTTGAGGCCAAAACAATCCATCTCCGCCATTGTTTCACAAATGAGCAAGTTGCAGACATCTTCACCAAAGCGCTTGGAAGAGAAAAGCTTGAAAGATTCAGAACGATGCTTGGACTTACCAACATCCCTTCAGATTAAAGGGGGGAATGTTGACACCTAATCCGAAATGGATGGGTGAACTGGACAGTCATCCAGAAGATGAACTGATCCGTTTTATTTATGTATATAAATGTATGCTACCTAATGAATAAATCAAGTCAGTTTTCTCTCGCTCATTTATTCTGGAGTTACCCTGGCCTGACAGTTTTTCGGGTCCTGAACTTCCGGAGCCGTTTTCAGGCCCTAAACGACGTTTTTTGGGGAATACGGGGGCAACATGGGTCCATGCAATGGACCGATGTTGCCCGTTCCAACAATGATAGTGCTCGAATAGATCTTTCTAATGAGCTATTGTACGCGTCAAACGGAGATCATATACTAAAGTTACGACCCCGGGAAGTTGATGTACCAACTTACCCCCAAACGGGGCCCACAGTTTGGCGTTTCATCTCCTAGGGTTAGGTTTTTGAATGTTAAGGGTTTTTCATTGTTTCTCAACAATAAATAGGCCTTCGAGCCTCATTGTAACACAGTTCAGAGGCATGTAGCCATCACATCTCTTCTCAGAGATAAGCTACCATTGCCCTAGCTAGTTTGTTTCCATTTCTGATTGTAAGCATGTTTCAGTATTTTCCATTAATTAAATGAAGTATTATTTCCACTGCATATTTGTGTATATGGTTATCTCTGTAATTTGTTGCGTTCCTGTTTAAATCCGGATCACACGTGGCAAGCCCGGAGGCTGCCAGGTGGCCCTGGAATGGTTATGCAAAATTTGTATAGGTCCGATGGAATCGAACTCACGACCTCTTTGTAATGGTTGGAGAATTAGCCCATGATATTAGGGTGAACTCTTAGATTAAATTTGATGTTATGTGTAGATGTTTATTTGTTGCATTATATGGCTGTTATATGTGTTTAATATCATCATAAACAAATGGACTTAAAGCACTTAAACAGTTAAATAAGAAAAACACATACACATGTTTCAAGTATTTAATTCCGCAAATGTCATATATAAGCTAGATCACTTATTTGTTTAACTGAGTGGGAGGTTCTTGTAAGCATAGCAAGTTATCAAACCCCCATTTCAGATCAAACAAGATTCATGATGATGATGTCATCCTCGGGGATAAATATTTTTGGTGGGAAAAGAAGAAATTCTACTTTTTAATTATGTTTTTGGTTTATTTCCTTGTAGGTTTACTCAAGTGTCAAGTGTATATACTCGTTGGATGTGAAACTAAATCCTGCATCCAACCAATATTGAATTTGAGTATTTTTTAGTAGACTCACTCTTAAAAAAATGAAAATACATGAAAACTATGTTTATTTCAAGAAATACATTTTTCATGTATTTTCAATTTTTTTAGTGTGGGTCTACTAAAAAAATGCAGAGTGGATATTTGTAGGATACACAATTTAATTCCACATCCAATGACCGCATACTCTTGACATTTGTGTAAACCTATAAGGAGATAAGTCAAAAATACAATAAAAAAGTAGTTTTATTTCTTTTCCTTTAAGAATTCATAACTTTTATTTTATTATTTTCCTTATGAGACCTATTTTAGACTTCAAATTTCCTTAATAGTAATATTGATATTATTTACATAATATGTACATCTAGAATTCTTTAGCTAAACCAAACCCTTACATATGAGCACCTCAATTTCCTTAATATGTGTAAAATTTGTTCTTATTGTTTTCTTATTTAAAGGATAATGCAAGATAATGCTACCTAATTATGAAATGTTTAACTGCAATGAAAATATGGAAAAACAAAAAATTGATCAATAAAAAGAATATTTGATGTACTTACAAAACTTTTTAGGACATGATGTAAAAAGATGAAATAAGGATAATCAAATTATCTACCTTATTATATATAGATTTTATTTATGAAAATTTTGTTTTACTTAAAAAAATGGTGTTTTTTAAAGATTGGTATGTTATATTTTCTTTAAAACATAATGCATATGTTTACGTTAGGCCTCGAGTTTGATATGTAAATGATGTCATTTTTTGAAACAAATTTCCATGGTTGTAAATAACAGGTAGTTCTTATGCAACATTAGTTTTCCATAATTTTTAATGTTTATTATTGTTAGAAATACTAAGAGAGGGGGGTTGAATCAATATTTTATTCAATTATTAATTTTCCCAATTTAAAATCTGTTACAATTACAAAACATAAACCATGCCAAGACACAACAATTTTAAAATGAAAAAGAAAAAAAAAACTTTTATAATATAGCTCAAATAATAATGATGAGGACACCAATCCTCTATAAATTTAGGTTATAATCTATCAAATAAAGACACCAATCCTTTTGTACAATCCTAGGAACCAAGCTAAGAACAACATGAGGACACCAGTTGCTGGCAAAATTGTCATTGATGGAAAAGGTTGTTGGACATATGCATGTTTAAGGTATAGTGATCTAATGATACAAGCCACATTTGAATTTGTTTGATGTTAAGTTTTGTATTGTTGCTAGTATGTGTTGCTTGTCAAATAGGTATCTTGCACAGGTATGTTGCAAATGTTGCTTAGGTCAGATTTGAAGAAGTTTTGATGTAAATGATTGTAGTGTTCCCATGTTAGCTAAATTTTTCCTAATCACATAGTATAACTCATATTTTCTTAGTTACATTTTTGTTCAAATGTTCATTGACAACATGCTCAATTTAGTTTGATTGTTCAATGAGTAACTTTTGTCATTAATGTTGTTGAGTATATATTGTTAGTGATATATTGATGTTGTTGAGTATGTGATGCTTGTCAAAGAATGTGCATAGGTGCATGAAGATGATGCAAGTTCATGAAGATGTTTTGATGTTCTCCAAATTTAGTTACATTAATTGGAAGTTTGGCTGAAATTGGTTTATCCATGGTTTAAGAAATCATTAGATTTGGTTGATGTAAATCTTTTAATATTATTCGGAGGATCATTTTTTTTAATATTAAAAAGTTGAAATAATTTGGAAACAAATATGTGGAATGCAAAGAGGCAAGATTTCCATTTCATATTCTTGTATGGATTACTAACAACCAACAAGTTGTATTTAGAAAAGATGTGCCTTTCGAAGTTAGAGTTAAAGAGTTAGAAATTTGATTGAGTTGTGGTGAGACATAGTTTGTGAGTTATCTGGTACAAAGACAAAGAGGAAGATGAAAATATGTGGGTAGAAATAAGGAGACATAGATAGAGATAAGAAGTTGTAAAGAGGAAAAAAACATAGTTCATACTAGAGACAAACTAGGTAAACCAACACATAGAATCTTTTATATATTAGGGGATTATTGTCTCCTTTAAGAAAGTAGCCTAAAAAAGAGAAGGGGTGATCCTGAGGAAGAGGGAGCCTCCTATAGGTAGAAGCCTGCAAAAAATTAATGTAAAAGAGGGAGTAGGAGCTTCGCAACAAGTTGTAGCTTGAAAAATAACAGAGAGGTTGGAGCCTCCAAAAGTTGATGTAATAGAGGAAGTAAGAGGTTTCCTTCGCATCACAACATTAACAAATTCATAGTTTTTCCTTTTATGGGTTTCCACTGATAACTGGTGGCTACATGTGTTTCTTTTGTGTGTTGATTCTTATGTTGTAATTGAATGTTGTTGACATATTAATATGTTATTCATATAATGTTATGTTTTTCATTTAATAGTTCATATAAATATTGAAAATAAAGTAAACAAAAAATTCATGTCCATGAATGCACTATACTGATTCACACCCCACTCAGTATAGTCAAGTTTCTAGCACCAATTCTCTTGAGCAAGCCCAAGCTCGAACCCAATAATATAATGAGGACACCAATCCTCTTCTGGCACCAACTTATCAACAATCCCTTGATATTTTGTACATACCTCTCTTTAATTATCGTCAACTCATCATTTTTACCAAATCAGAGATATGTCTATAAAACACTCCAAAAGAAACTTCAAGCAAGAATAGGTTCTGCTCCAAAAATTCTCCAAGATAGACTTCAAAAAAGGCTTCAAATGAACTCCCAAAATAGAGTCCAAAATAGGTCGAGACTAGGGATGCAAAGGTCGAGACTGAATTTTCCATATGGTTGAAACAAAGGTTGTCATAGGGCCAAATTTAAGGTAGTTACATGGCCAAAGTCTAAGGTAGTTGTAGGGATGAAGTCTAAGGTAGTTGCAGGGCTAAAGTTTTAAATAGTTGCAAGGCCAAAATATGAGGTTGTTTACAACTATAACAGGAAAACAAATGAGGCTAAATTAGGCCAAAAAATAGCATTGCAATAGGCCAAATTAGGTCTCAAATATGGGCCAATTTTGTTTCATAGTTACTCCAAAAACATACTTCAAACATTGTGTTGATGGTGTTGGACCCACCAACATGTTAGGGGATCTCCCCAGTAAGAAGTCCCAATTAGACCTCAGACCATTGGGTGTAGGAGTCCCAGCAGTGGGTTGTACGGTAATGCCTTGACCATGGTTTCACATAGAGGCAAGTAAGATGTCCCTATTGGTAGCAAGGGTGTGACATATGCAGTAAGCCAAGGAAGGCGCATGAGCGGTTCTAAAACACACAGGGTGAGGTGAGTGCACTCGTTAAAAACATGTGATAACACAGAGTTAAGAAGGGAACACACGAGCAAAGATGCATCACAACATGGAAGGCAAGTTAGCTAACAATCCAAAGTGATGATTAAACCAACATCACATTTCAGTAAGATTCATACATACATATATAGAAAATAGCCATACATGCATGCGTAAGAAAATAGATACATATATCATTTAGAGTAAACAAATAGCTAAAATACAATACAACATATGAATGAAACATGCTGGATCTGTTGTATTAGTAAAGTGTAAGTTCAAGTCATACAATACATCCATGTCCAGCCACTAGTTCTGACAATAGAACGTTACATCCACAACCGCCTACTCCTCCAAAGAGATATACTTGCTCCGCAAAGTGGAGAAGCCCAGACTCGTTACAATACTGTCCAAGCTCTCTTTAAGATAGTCCTATCGGAAGCTTGGCTGACCAAAAGCCTTTACAATGAGTTATGAGGGACTATTTATAGCAAAGGGTGGGGTGACCCTTGACATTCCCATTTGAAACTATTCATCTGTCCTCGTGACTCTTCAACGACTCAATGACTGTTACATTCAACTATCAACACTTGAACTTCCACTTGACAAGACGTTACATTACAATGCACATGTGCCCATGTGAGACAAAATGGCTTGAGCCAGCCATGCAAGACATCACTAACACTTGGACCGTTGTGGTGAGACCAACTCTTTGACATCCTAGTGATGGTCGAAGGTGGTGAGCTGATGCCAAGCTTGGTTGTTTGTGATGGTGTCCGTGTGCTCAATGGTGACATCTTGCTGAAGAGAAATCTTGCCTTCGTTGCATCTGAGTGCATTGATATGGCTCCTCTAACTCATCTAATAGCATGCACATGGTCTACATGTTGATGCATAGTGTCTATGCTACTCTCCAAGCATGTGTTAGTGGTCGTGCACATCAACTTGTCAAAATACATGTTCAAATCCAGTTGGACTTGCTTCTTGATCGCATGCATGCGCACAATGACATGCATGTTGTTGAATTCCCTTGCATGCGATCAACATCATTGCTCATCTTTTCTGCTTTATGCTAGTTGCTGGGATGGATCTATAACTTGTACGAGCATAGTTTCATCTGTCTGTGCATGTTGCACCCCCTACTGTACCTGTTCATGCTGCAACTCATTCTTTCGTCTATGCAACTCTTGTTCTTCCTTGAGTTGCTGCTTCAGCACATGTAACTCCTTCTATGTTCCTTTCTCTGTCCTCGTGCGATTGTCGTGTCACACCGTCACTACATAGCCTCAGTCTCCAAAGTTGTTTTCATCACAAGTGGATTTGCTTGAGCTTGCAACTTTTCTTCGCCTCTATGCTGTCAACAACCTTCCTCTTGCACTCGCTGCATTCAGGTGTGCTGCCTTCTACTGTTGTTGATGGTGCTACTTGATGTGATGCTTCTACCATCTTATCTTGATGTCTTTGTCTATGAACAACTTGATGTCTTCATAGGTAGGCAAGCTCATAAACACTTGCTTGACTGCACCCCCGTTGTGCTCTCAACGGTGTCCTTTGAATTTTCTCTCTTGAAGATCATTGTACTTGTGCTGCTGAGAGACAAACGAACACCTGTGATGACTGGAGACATAGAAACACTCATGACAAGAAATATGTCAGTCGAAAACCAAAATGAACTTGAGAACTGACTTGCAACATACCTGTGTGATTGATCATGAAGGTTGTGCAATTTTTGCCGAGAGGTCGGGAGACTGACTACCAAAACTGTGCAAGGCACGATCCAGGCTATCTGGAGGCTGACTGACTACTAGAACTGTGCAATGCACAATCCAACCTAGCCTCTTGAGGACTGAAACTGCGCATTTTTAATTAGCAATGATATGCAACTAGCAAACTGCATTGCGCAGTTTTTGGGGCCAGCAGGACACTGCCACCAAGAATTGCACAATGAAAGTTTAGAGGTCAGTGTTGGGCCAGAATTGTGAAATTTATGGAGGGAAGGTAGAGCCTTCACCTCCAGAAATGCGTAGTGCTAGCCAGGCAAGGCACGCTTTGGGCCAAGGTAGTCCAGACCGGCCGACGGGCGACTGAAAACATGAGAAGTCTGAATGCATGATGAGATGAGTGCAAACAAGAGTGAATGATCATACACGCAAAGAAAAAGTGCAGGATTCAGAAAACAGGAAAGCATGCATGTGTATGAAGTGAGTCACTGTAATGAACCGTTTGTGCAAAAACAGTGTCATGCATGCGACAACAATGAGATGTGAACAAAAATTGAAACAGTGCTTCTACAAGCTAACATACATGAAAATGCAAGCAAGCGCCCAATGAAATCAAGCAGACAACACTCATACAAAGAGAAACAAAAAAGGTGACAGAAATACAACGCAAGACATGAAAAGCGGGCTTACCCCAACACAACTGAGCTGAATGTGCTGACGACTCCTAGATGCAATATGGGATGTCAGAGCTACAAGGTCGATGTGAGGAATGAGCTCTGTAGCGTCTGGTTGATGATTTTTGATAAAATTGAGGTCGTGATGCACATGCCACACATCTAAGAAAAGCGACACTTGGCGGGAGGTTTCTGAAATAATCCTTGCATGTAACCTCCAGCTGCTAAAAATAGATCCCTGAATCAAGGGATGCCTTTGCATGCTACCTTGGGAGAAACAATCCATGCATGTAAATCAGTTTTGCTCGGAAGGGAACTAGTCAACCTGAAGGCACATGCATTGCTCTACGGGCCTGAGATGAAAATCTACGTAGTTTCTGGGCTGAGCAGAGATGACTATCCTAGAGGGATTGTGTAATTTCTGAGAGGAACATGTGACTGTCTCCCACGATGGCACAATTTCTGAGCTGAGCAGTTGTCCTGGGTGGATTTGCACAATTTCTGCTAGCTGTTGGGCTGGCTGTCCTAGAGGGATTGTGTAATTTTTGGCTAAGCAGCTGACTGCTGCCCAAAATTGCGCAATTTCTAGGCTGAGCAGTCCTGTTGGGTTGGATTGCACATTTTTTCTAGTGAAGGTTGACAGGTAGGATTGCACAATTCTGGAGCCCATCAGGCTGTTAGTCAGGATTACAAAATTTTTGGAGGGAAGGATGGTTCCCCTCCAGAATTGCACAATTTCTTGAGGGATCTGCTTATCCTGTAGTTGGACCAAGTTTGGAGAAACAACTTGTGAGGGGGATGAAACAAGCTATCATGCATAGGCTGGAAATATGATAGAAAACCACTGAAGCTTGTGTACTTGACAATGCAAGACATGTTGCTGAAGATGGTCGGTAGGGAGGTTCCAAAATGAAGCTAAGGCAAAATTTTGGAGGGTGGTTGTAGCCGCTACAACACTTGGCGACATACTGGTAGAAATACAACTCTTTAAATGGACCTTGTTCGTGAAAAGTAAGTCTAACACCTTCGGAAGTATTGTTCAGTTCTCTGGTCGTCTTGGTTTCCACATTTTCTTGATTGTAAGATGTAGCATTTGCCAAGCCCTTGGTCGGTTGACACACATTCCAAGCCAAGCCAACATAGTTGTTTGAATTGGGGTTGAATGGTATATTGATAAACAAGCAGTATAGTCGTCAGAGTCTTAGTTTCATCTCTGGTGTTGCTCCATTGCCAGCAAGCTTGGATAGTACCCTGGCCGAGTCACATAGGAACACAAGCATTACTCCACTGCCAGTGAGCCCTGTTAGTACCCTGGCAGAGTTACTTGCATCACCTCTCTACGTAGGAAGCCTTTATTATAGATATGACCTAGAAATATATGATAATAGAAATATACCCATGAAATAACAAGATCTAAATATAGAAATACTTCACTTTATTAATATCAAACCCTTAAGGAAGGGCAACACCATACATTCACTCCCTAAGGAAGAAGAACACTCCATAAGCCATATGCATGTTCATACAATATTCCTTGACATCTCTCAATGGGGAGTCTTTAGCCTCAATATAAGCCTCATGCATACAATACCATGGGTCATTACCATGGTTCCCTCAATACCATCTATCTAATACAATGGGCTTATTACATTATTTCTAACTACTTATGGTCCCTTACATTATACGGGTTAACCACTTTATTTATTAGTATGACCCATCCCATTATTACGTTATTCCCTTGGGTACCTCCCTCTATACCCGATACTATCCCCCCTAGGTATACTACATTGCACCCCACTTAAACATGTTTTGTTCTTGAAACATAAGAAGAACACAAATAATAAGATCTACTCAAAAGAGTAGTCCACTGGTACCATGCATGAGCATCTAGCCATCCAAGAGAAAGTTGAACCCTTGATCTAGCTGGTGCCTCGCTCGTTTGAGATGGAAGTTGATCCTGGCGGCTCTTCTGTGTTGATGTGTAGCAGGTGGATCATCGTCCCTCTCTATTTTTCATGCGAGGGTTGTTGTCCTTGTGGCTAATTTGTTGCCATCATGTTGGTTGTTTTCTTGTGGGGTGATGTGGGTGGTGATATGCTGAAGTTTTAGCCAACGATGTATCTTTCTTTAATTCACCACCTAAAGGAGCCTGATTGGTATCTGGTACATGTTGTGGCATCTGCTATTGTTGTTTATCTTCCAATATTACTTCAACCACAGATTCTTCATCTGACGTATCCGTACCTGTAACATTTTCTGCTTCAGCCTCCTTGGACTCTGCCTGTTTTTCTCGTACCTGGTTTGATGTTTATGTTTGGTTGTCAACCATCAAGGGCTCATCATTTGATGTGTTAGTCCCTAGAACATCTTCTGCTTCAACCTCCGTGGACTCTACCTGTTTATTGATGGAAATATCCTGTAATGTAATTTTCTTCTTTTTATACCAGAGCTTCAGGAATTTCTTCTGCACATTAATTTTGATAGTACCCACAGAGTCCATCCAAGGCTGTCCCAAAACAACATCCACATTAGCCATATCTGAAGCATAAAAATCATAATGTAATACATACTTATCCATAGAAATCTTGAAATCTTTATAAACTTGAACATCCTCATTATCAACCTGTGTGTTTTCAATGTGTTTTGCTGGAACTTGCAATTTTTTTGCCAAATTAACATTTATAAGATTTTGCTTGCAACTAGGATTTATAGACACAATGATCTTCTCCTTCTGAATACATCCATGAATATGTAACAAGGAGATACCAGTAGAAAACAACCCCTTACACATCTCATTCCCCTGTTTTCTAGGATGAGACCATTTGTCCAAAAGGATTTTTTCAAATTATTCACCGAAAGTTTGGTCCACTGCTTGCTGTCAAGTGAGTTCCACCATATGGCAGCCTCATCTTGCAAACCAAGTGAGAATAAAAATTTCCAATGTTTCCCATATGTGAATTTTTGACTTTGTATGAGTTCTTCAATAGTAGGGCTATCATCTTTTCCTGTAAAAAAACGTCTTGCTAGACGGCACGAAAAAAAATCACTTGGCAAAAATTGAAAGTGGCCACAGTTCAGTCAATATTGTTCAGAATCTTTATTATGACCTATTTTCGGAAATGGAATGACCATTCTGCATCTTTCCATGTCATAGAAATCTCGATCTAGGCACTGAAATTTTAGATTCACGCTACAATTGTTTTGCCGTCACAAAAATTTCTGGAAAAAAAGCGTTGTTTTTTAAATCAGCGATATCTCCCTCATCCGGACTCTGATTCGACTGATTTTTTTTTTTGAAATTGGGTATTTTTTTGCAAAGAACCTAAATCTGTAATTATATTCTACAAATTTTTCACCAGAACATACAGATCTGATCTAAAAACTTGCCGCCCCGAAAAATGTCTACAACACAGTTGATTTTTAAATCAACAATATCTCCCTCATCCGGACTCTGATTTGGCTGATTTTTTTTCTTTTTCAAATTGGGTATGTAAAAAAAAAAACCCATATTTGCAACCTAGATTATGAAAAATTTTCACTAGAAATTACAGATCTGATCTGCAAACTCGCCGCCCAAAAATTCCTACAAAAAAAAAATAAAAATTCTCCGCTTTTCCCAAGAAAGTGCTCTGATACCACTTGTTATAGATCTAAACTAGAAATATATGATAATAGAAATATACCCAAGAAATAACAAGATCTGAATATAGAAATGCTTCACTTTATTAATATCAAACCCTTAAGGTAGGGCAACACCATACGTTCACTCCTTAAGTAAGGAGAACACTCCACTAGCCATATGCCTGTTCATACAATATTCCTTGACATCTCTCAATGGGGAGTCTTTAGCCTCTATCTAGGCTTCATATATACAATACCATGGGTCATTACCATGGTTCCTTCAATACCATCTATCTAATACAATGGGCTTATTACATTATTGCTAACTACTTATGGTCCCTTACATGATATGGGTTAAACACCTTATTTATTACTATGACCCATCCCATTATTACATTATTCCCTTGGGGGTACCTCCCTCTGTATCCCATACTATCCCCTCTAGGTATTCATCTTTGGTGTTGCTCCGCTACCAACAAGCCTGGATAGTACCCCGGCGGAGTCACGCAGGAACACAACCATCGCTCCGTTGCCAGCGAGCTTAGTCAGTACCCCAGGGGAGTTACTTGCATCACCTCTCTATGTAGGAAGCCTTTCTCTTCTTTCACCTTATTCATTTTTTATTTTTTTGGAAAATTTTCACTTTTTCATTTTTCGTTTTCATTACTATGAATAACACTTATTCATTTCAGAGGCGGAAGAGGGTTCTCGAGTTATTGAGAGAAGAAGAGGTCGTTCCTTCAGAGAAGTTGTTTATTATATACCTTTGACATGCATGTTAAGGTTTCCCCCCTCACCTTACTCTACTTGACTGAGTTGACAAAGATTAACCCAAAAACAACCGATTAGAGTAGGTGATACTAGTTAGCATGCAAGAGTTGTGTTTTCACCAAGGTTCACTTCGAACAATATGTATTTTCCATTGATGTATCATGGACTGAAGACAACAAGTTCTTACATTAGAGAGCGGACAACAGATACCCAAATGTTGATAGCTATACAAGTCCTCTTGTACTTTACCCAACTTGTTTCAAGAGTCACATACGGTCCATGTGAAACTAACCTATGGACATAAACAAGCAAACAAACCAAAAATCAAAGCAAGAAGCAGAAGCAAATGTGTATGAAAAGCGAGTAACAAAACAAGCAAGCAAGCAAGAAAACACACAAAGAAAGAAGCAAACATGCATGCAAGAAAACAACTCAAAAACAAACACTACTCCTACTCCTAAGCTAATAGTGCATGGGCTTGACCACACGAAGTGATATTTCCAATGCAGCCACCGGAGCATTGGTCAACTCATGTTGGTGAAGGCATGGTTCACGAACCTCGCAGTTGTGAAAACCAACAAGCATGAAAGATATAATGATGAATATGAACACACTTCGAGCTTAAGTGCGCCCATAGAAAAGAAGTAAGTGAAAGTCCATGACATGCACTTTGTGGACTTTCCATGGTGTTGTGCTACACTTCGTGCAGATGTTGAGTGTATGCATTCTCTTGACTGTGACATGCAAGCAAACTTGAGAAAGGTAGACCACTTACGTTGTGCATGTGTGCTTGCTGTGTAAGATTCCTCCAACTCATGAGCGATGGGATCGTGTAGTTCGAGTGGAGGAAGTGAAATCTAGGTGTTTGGTTGATCTTCAATGCAAAACAGAGAGTGATGAGGAGCCTTGATTGTTTTAAAAATTTCTTGATCGGATGTGAAACCAACCTCAGGACAACGGAGGCTTGACATAACCATTAGCTCGGGCTGAAGTGCCTTGACAGTCTGCGAGGTTTCGACTTCGTTGACAGATAGATCATTGTAGACCACTTTCTTAGACAGATTAACAACAATTGATTCAACATTGTGGTTAGATGAAGAAGTAGAGAGATCATGACAACCAAGATCAGAAAATTCAGGATGTTTGTCGGCATCCTCATGATTTGATGAATCAGGTAGAGGGGTAGATGAGAAGTAAAGATGTTCACCCTCTGTGTTTTCAGAAATGAAAGATGATAGATTAGATAGATTTTCGGAGGAAGATGTGTCTTCTCCACACTGTAGTGATAGACTGACATCTGATGCGACTTGTGAATGATCGAAAATAGAAACATCCAGAAATGAGTTTTCACAGGGAAATCAGTAGTGGCAGAATCACAAGGGATGGAAGGATAAAGCGGATGAGGTGTGACTGGAAGGGAGTCATCCTTCACCATGGGTTCTTCTTTAGATTCCCGCACACACTCATCATGAATGATGGCACAGGCTGGCTGCATAACACCAACTTCGTCGACAACTTGATCCTCGTTCACAATAGGTGTGGAGTCCAGAATGGAAGAACACAAGGCAGTACAATCCGGAGGATCAATAGAACGTGGGTACAAAGGTTAAGGGAATGAATCCATGTGACAACCAGTAGGTTTGCAAGCCAAATATGTGCAAATATCAATAGCAGGTGGGGTGGGAGGTTGTGATAGTTCAACAGATGTGTGTGCATGATCTCCCACATCACTCTGTGATGGTGGAGCTGTTTCATGAGGTGAAGGCGGACAATCACTTGTGACAACAACTGTGCATGCCTATGATTGTATAGCTCCATCACTAAAGTGTGCTGATCAGGGCTCGAATATGTGAAGAAGATACTCAAATATTCCATCGAGAAATCCCCAATCAATTTCATCTTCGAGGAATCGGTATGCAAGATTACAAAAATGCGTGTAAAACAGTTCAACGGATTGATCGGGTGCTTTTCGTAATTTCAGAATTTCTGAATCAAGTGCTTTACGGATAAAGTGATTGAAATCACGATCTATCTCTATGACAAGATGAACAAGAGAATGAATAGATTTTTCGGGTAGTGTGGCACATCAATGCATTAGGTTCCCTCGAAGGGTGTAGACGAACAATGCACAGGTCATGTATTCTTCAAAGATTCCATGTCTTTCACATGAGCCTACAACACCGACCACGTGCCTAACTAAGGCTATGTGGCCTCCACCATCATATGTTTTATGTGACAAGTTATCCAAGAGCTCTTCCAAGATTATGAAGTTGTTTCCATAAGACATACACTCTGGAAGAGAAACTCTATAGTTAGTCATGATAGATATGTAGAGATTTAAAATAGCTGTGAGGACTCAGCTTGTCATCTGACCCTCCTTCTAGTGCCAAAATGTTGATGGTGTTGGACTTGCCAACATGTCAGGTGATCTCCCTAGTAAGAAGTCCCAATTATACCTCAGATTGTTTGGTGTAGGAGTCCCAACAGTGTGTCACACGGTAATGCCTCGACTGCGTTTTTGCACAGAGGCAAGTAAGATGTCTCTATTGGTAGCAAGGGTGTGACATATGCGATAAGTCAAGGAAGGTCCATGAGCAGTTCTAACACATGGAGGGTGAGGTGAGTGCGCCCCTTGGAAACCTGTGATAGCACAGAGTTAAGAAGGGAACACACGAGCAAAGATGCATCACAACATGGAAGGAAAGTTAGCTAGCAATCCAAAGTTATGGTTAAACCAACAACACATTTCAGTAAGATTCATACATACATATACAGAAAATAGCCATACATGCATGCGTAAGAAAACATATACATATATTATTTAGAGTAAATAGATAGCTGAAATACAATACAACATATGCATGAAACGTGTTGGCTCTGTTGTATTAAGAAGTGTAAGTTCAAGTCATACAATACATCCATGTCCAACTACTAGTTTCGATAGCGGAACATTACAGCCACAACCGCCTGCTCCTCCAAAGAGATATACTAGCTCTGCGCAGTGGAGAAGGCAAGGCTCATTACAATATTGTCCAAGCTCTCTCTAAGATAGTCCTATCAGAAGCTTGGCTGACCAAAGGCCTTTTCAATGAGTTATGAGGGACGATTTATAGCAAAGGGTGGGGTGACCCTTGACATTCCCCTTTGAGACTGTTCATCTATCCTCATGACTCTTCAACGACTCTATGACTGTTACATTCAACTATCGACACTTGAACTTCCACTTGACAAGAAGTTACATTACAATGCACATGTGTGCATGTGAGACAAAATGACTTCAGCTAGCCATGCAAGACATCACTGACACTCGGACCATTATGGTGAGACCAACTCTTTGACATCCTTGTGATGGTTGAAGGTGGTGAGATGATGCCAAGCTTCGTCATCCGTGATGGTGTCTTTGTGCTCAATGGTGACATCTTGCTGAAGTGAACTCTTTCCTTCGTTGCATTTGAGTGCACTGATATAGCTCCTCTGTCCAACTCGTCTGATAGCATGCACATGGCTATATTGGGTGTGACCGAACCAACAACATGTTGATGCATAGTGTCTACGCTGCTCTCCAAGCATGTGCTGGTGGTCGTGTGCATCAACTTGTCAAAATACATGTTCAGCTCCAGTTGGACTTGCTTCTTGTCTTTTCCTTGGTGAGTGTGCCAAATGGGTGGGATTGCATGTGTGTGCATAATGACATGCACGCTACTAAATTCCCTTGCATGCAATCAATGTCACTTCTCACCATGTCTACTCCATGCCAGCAACTGGGATGGATCTATAACTTGTACGGGTGCAGTTTCATCCGTCTGTGCATGTTGCACCCCCTGCAATACTTGTTCCTGCTGCAACTCATTCTCTCGTCCATGCAGCTCCTGTTCTTCCTTGAGTTTCTTCTTCAACACATGCAACTCCTTCTATGTTCCTTTCTCTGCCCTTGTGTGATCATCGTGTAGCATTGTCACAACATAGCCTCATTATCCAAAGTTTCTTTCATCACAAGTGCCTCTATGTTGTCAACAACCTTCCTCTTGCACTCGCCGCATGCGGGTGTGATGCCTTTTGCTGGTGCTAATGTTGCTTCTTGCTGTGATGCTATTGCCATCTTATCTTGATGTCCTTGTCTACAAACAACTTGATGTCTTCACAGGTAGGAAATCTCATAGACACTTGGTTGGTTGCATCCCCATTGTGCTCTCAACAATGTCCTTTGACTCTGCTCTCTTGAAGGCCATTGTACTTGTGCTACTGAGAGATAGACAAATACCTGTGATATCTGAGACATATCAACACTCATGACAAGTAATCTGTCAGTCGAAAACCAAAACGAACTTGAGAACTGACTTGCAACATACCTGTGTGACTAATCATGAAGGTTGCACAATTTCCGTCGGGAGGTCAGGAGATTGACTACCAAAACTACGAAAGGCACAATCCAAGTAGTCTGTAGGCTAACTAACTGCTGGAACTGTGTAATGCATAGTCCATCCTAGCCTGCTGAGGAGTGAAACTGCGCAATGCGCAATTTCAGTCAGCAATGACATGCAACTAGCAAACAACATTGCATAGTTTATGGGGCCAGCAGGACACTGTCGCCAAGAATTGCACAATGAAAGTCTGGAGGTCAATGTTGGGCCAGACTTGGGCAATTTCTGGAGGGAAGGTAGAGCCTTCACCACTAGAAATGCGCAATGCTAGCCGGGCAAGGTAGGGTTCGGGCCAAGGCAGCCTAGGTCGGCCGACGAGTGACTGAAAACATGAGAAGTTTGAATGCATGATGAGATGAGTGCAAACAAGAGTGAATGATCATACATGCAAACAATAAGTGCACAATTCAGAAAACGGGAAATCATGCATGTGTGTGAAGCGAGTCATCACAATGATGACTGTTCGTGCAAAAACAATGTTATGCATGCGATAACAGTGAGATGTGAATGAAAACTGAAATGGTGCTTCTACAAGCTAACATACATGAAAACGACAACAAGCACTCACTGAAATCAAGCAAACATCACTCATATAAATTGGAACACAAAAAGCAATAGAAACACAACACAAGACATGAAAAGTGGGATTACCCAAACACAACTGAGCTAAATGTGCCGACGACTACTAGATGCAATGTGGGATGTTAGAGCTGCAAGGTCGATGTGATGAACAAGCTCTGTAGCGTCCGATTGATGAGTTTTGATAAAATCAAGGTCGTGATGCGCATGCCACAAATCTAGGGATAGTGACACTTGGTGGGAGGTTTATGAAATAATCCTTGCATGTAACCTCTAGCTACTAAAAATAGATTCTTGAATTAAGAGATGCCTTTGCATGCTGCCTTGGGAGAAACAATCCATGCATGCAAATTGGTTTTGCTCAGTCTCGGAGGGAATGTTTAACGTGAAGGCACATGCATCGGTCTACAGACTTGGGATGAAAATATGTGCAGTTTCTGGGCTGAGTAGAGATGATTGTCCCATAGAGATTGCGCAATTTCTAAGAGGAACAGGTGATTGTCTCCCAAGAGTTTTCAATTTCTGGGCTGAGTAGGTGTCTTGGGTGGATTTGCGCAATTTCTGCTAGCTATTGGGTTAGCTATCCCAGAGGGATTGCACAATTTTTGGGATGAGCAGCAGTTGACTGCTATCCATAATTGCGTAATTTATGGGCTAAGCAGTCCTGCTAGGCTGGATTGCGTAGTTTTTCCAGTGAAGGTTGATAGGTAGGATTGTGCAATTCTAGAACCTAGCAGGTTGTTAGTCAGGGTTGCGCAATTTCTGGAGGGAAGGCTAACAATCTGCTAGAAAACCACTGAAGCTTGTGTACTTGATAGTGCAAGACATGCTGCTGAAGATGGTCAGTAGGGAGGCTCCAAAACAAAGCTAAGGCAAAATTTTGGAGGGTGGCTGTACTTGCTACAACAAATTGATAAAAAATAGCTTCAATAATTCCCTAACCAGAACTAGAAAATCCTTAAAAAATTATCGCTTCAATCTTTCTCAAGTCCTTGGTTCATGAGGTATGAACCTCTCTAAACTACTCCTCCACAAGTCTAGATTCTTCTTCTTTTCTTCACTGAGTTGCTTTTTGAGTTGAGTGAGGAGACGACCTATTTATAGGCCCTTTTGACCCCCAAATAGGTCCAAATTCACATCTAATAAGGCTAACTTGTTTATTAAGAGAGTTGACTTCACTAGGGCTCAATTCCACCTTTTGCCTTCAAAAATTCATATCTCCTCAAACAAGAAGAGTTTGAGGGTGAGCCATACCTTGTTGGAAACTTCTTAGGATTTTATTTGAACCTATATCATTATCTCCTTCATTTAGATAACCTTTGACATTGATAACAACCATTTTATCAATAATATCCCCCTTTTTTATTGATGGAAACATTCTAATGATTGTTTTCTCACACTGTAATCTGCTTCCCTTCGCTATATATGACTCCTCCTAACTTACTGCTAATCTATCCATTTAACATCAATACAAAAGTGGTGCTTTAATGATATGAAAAAGAGATTCCCAACTTCTACTAAAGATATTCAATTTTTTTTCAAAGCATTGGTTTTGTGACAATGTCTGCAATTTGTTCCTTAGTGCTGATATATTCCATTTTGATATTCTAATTAGCAACTTTTTCTCTGAGAAAGTGGTACTTGATCAAAATATGATTTATTTTTTAGTGCATGAGTAGGTTCTTTGAGAGATTGATTTCACTGGTATTGTCACAAAAGATAGGGATGAGCTGATATATTTCCATTTTGATATCCTTCAAGATTTCCTTCATCCATAGAATCTAAATCAAAAAGTATGCAACTACTATATATTTAGCCTCAGTGATGGAGAGAGATATAGATGATTGTTTCTTGCTTAACCATGAAACAAGAAAATCACCTAAGGAAAATGCATTTCCACTAGCGCTCTTCCAATCGTCAATGCTTCCTGCCTAATTAACATCGGTCTATGTTGTCAAAGTAAGATTTTTTTCTCTTTGTCGTCAATGCTTCCTGCCTAATTAACATCGGTCTATGTTGTTAAAGTAAGATTTTTTCTCTTTGGATACCATAGTTCAAAATCAAGGGTGCCTCAATAGATATTTGAATATCCTTTTTATGTTTGCATGTGATATTCCTTGGGAGCTGATTGAAATCTTGTCACCATACCAACTGCATGCATGATGTCTGTCCTTGAAGTTGTCAGGTTTAAGATACTTCCAACCATCGATCTGTAGAGATTTGCATCAACCTTACTAGATTCATCAGGTTTACTTATCTTACATCTTGTAATCATAGTTGTACTTGCATTAGTACATTTTTCTATTCCAAACCGATTAAGCATTTCATTGAGGTATTTTGTTTGTGTTATGAAAATTCCAGCATTGGTTTGAGTTACATGAAGTCCAAGGAAGAAGGAAAACTCTCCAACATTGACATTTCAAATTATTTTGACATTTCTTGGGAAAATTTGTGACTCCTTTCATTATTGTTTCTACCAAAAGTCAGATCATCCACATACACAAGTGTGATCAATAGGTTGCCTTTATCCATTTTCATGTATAGGTTGTTTCCTGCATCTCCTCTCTTGAACCCTTTTTGTTGAAGGTAGTGGTATAGTTTGGTATATCAAGCTCTTGAAGCTTGTTTTAACCCTTTCTTCAATCTGCACACATAGTATTTATTATCTGAAAAGTCAAATCATTCTAGTTGTTCAATGTATACTTATTCCTTTAAGTCACCATTTAGAAAGGATGATTTTACATCCATCTGATAGATTTTCAAGCCTTTTGAACATGTAAATTATAAAAGCATACTTATAGCCTCTAATATGGAAACTAGAGAAAATGTTTCTTCGAAGTCAATTCCTTCAATTTGAGAATGCCCTTTGCACACCAAACTTGCCTTGTTTTTGATAACTTACCCTTCTTCATTCAATTTATTTTTGAATACCCACTTGGTTATGATTATATTATTATTTGGATGAGATACAAATTACCAAGTTCCATTTTTCTCAATTTAGTTCATCTCTTCTCGCATCACATTTATTCAATGTGGATCCTTACTTTATTGAGTAAAATCCTTTGGTTCTACTTGGGATAACAAAGCGATATTCCTTTTATCTGGTGTAATGGTCATTCTTCTTTGTGTTTGTATTCCTGTATCCATTATCTCTGATAATCTAGTCTTCTAGATGATGCTTTTATAAAAACTTGGATGTTGTCTTGGTTGGAGTTTGTGTTTGTTCTTATTTTTGGTCTTTCAACAATTTCCTCTTGATCTACAAGAATAAGGTCTTCTTTAATTGTTAGATTTGCTTCCTTCTCGGGTAGAGCCTTGCCTATTTTTACATCAATGTTTTCTACTACCTTGCGAATTTGATTGTTGTATCATTTGTAGGCCTTACTTCTTAATGAGTATCCAAGAAAACTTTCCCCGTCTACTCTGGAATCAAACTTGCCCAATGAATTATCACTTATTTTCATGAAGAAATTACTTCAAAATATTCTGAAGTCTTTAACAAAAGTTAGCCTTCCTTTCCATAGTTCATATGGATTCTTATCATTGTTTTCCCAGAGTCGTGCCTTGTTTATGATGTATACAAATGCCCGAATTTCCTCCTTCCATAATTTAACAAGTAAATTGGATTCCAACAACATAGTTCTTCCAATCTCCTACACTAATTTTTTCTTTCTTTCTGCCACTCCATTTTGCTGTGAGGTTCTAGAAATATAGAGTTTCCTTTTGATTCCATGTTCTTCACAAAAATCATTGAATTCTCCTAAAGTAAACTCTTCTCCTCTGTCTGATCTTAAGAACTTGTTTTTCAATTCACTTTCATTTTCAATTGATGCTTTGAAATTTTTGAAAAAATTTAACTCTTTTTATTTATATTTAAGGAAAGCTATCCAAACCAGTCTAGTATAATAATATATGAATAATATAAAGTACCTTTCTCCCCACAATGCTAAAGTTCTCATTAGTCCACATAGATATGTGTGGATAATTCTAGTGGCATTGATGTTGAACATTCCTTTGAATTGAAACTAGTCCTGGTTTGTTTTCCATGTGGACATGATACACAAATAACATTTGCTAGTTTTGAAATTCTGGGCATATCTCTTACTTCTTGTATTTTGTTGATCTTCACCAGGTTATCAAAGCTTAAGCATCCCAAGTGTTTATGCCATAGCTAACTTTCATTTGATTGACTCATGCAACAAATTTATTCTTGAATTTAACTGAGAATGTATACATTATTTGTTCTTATCACCCCTTTTCCTATGAGACTTCCTGAATATGATCTCATTATCTCAAAATAGCACAAAAGACTTCCTAATATGATCTCCTTTTTTAGAAATACTACTTCAACTTTCAGCTTTTAAGAATTATCTTCCTTTTATTTTAGTTTATTGATCAAGACTTCTTCTACTCCCTTAGCTTCCTCTTTCTTAGTTTTTGAGAGAGATGATTTCTTTGGTTAGCTTCTCGCTCTTCCTTCCGAGTCTATCATTTTCTTCTAAGGTGTTGATAAAATTTTCTTCGAAATCACCCATGTCTTCTATCCTTTCTTCTTCTTCTTCTAATTATATTGCCTCACTTGAGAAAGCCATGAACATGATTTCTATATTTTCATCAAGCTCTTCTTCGTTAGAGAAATCACTATCTTTCTTGGAGAAGAAATTCTTCTTTTTCAAGCCTCCCCTTTTGAACACCCTTTTATTGGGTTCTTCATCATCACTATCATATTTAAGAGGAAACTTGGCAACATAATGTCCTAGTTTACCACATCTAAAATAAATGAGAGGTAACTTACTTTTTAAGATTGGATCCTTTCTTTAGCCTCTTGACAAGTTGTGCCATTTTAGTATCGTATTCATTGCTAGAGTAATGACCACTCTTGCCTTTTATTGATGAATTTGGAGTTTTGAATGCTACTTCCTTATGGGTTGGATTTCCTGACCTCATCTCACATACTATGAGAATTCCTGAATCTCAACCATTAATAAAGTGTCCAAATATTTTAGTTCTTTTATGTCACAAACTTTGGATTCAAAACAATATGGAAGAGATCTCAAAGCCTTTTAGACAATTGTCTTTTCTTTGAATTCTTCACCAAGCCCTCTGAGAGAGTTAACTACTTCATCTAATCAGAGGAAGTAGGCAACAATATCTTCTTCATCATTCAATTTTAGGATTTTAAACTATCTTCTAAATGTTTGAAGCTTTGACTTCTTTACCTTGTCATCTCCTTCATGGGTATTAATAAGTTTGTGCCACATCTCTTTAGCTGATTCACAACTCATAACTTTTGTGAATTTTGAATTTGTCAGGATATTTGATATAGAGTTCAAAGCCTTGAGATGTTCTACATATTCCTTATTCTCGTCTTGTTCTATTGGCAAAGGAGATGGGATCATGTATCCATATGTAACTTATTTCGAAACTTCAACACCAAGAGACCTCAAATAGTACTTCATTCTAATATTCCACAATGGAAATTTTGTTCCATCAAATTGGGGGACTTTAAGTGCTGCTTTACTAGCCATTGTTATTGAAGAAAAAAAACTTCTTCCAGTTTTTATGCTCATATGAAGAAGTTGGATCTGATTCTAATTGTTAGAAATACTAGGGGGTGAGTCAGTATTCCATTCAATTATTAATTTTTCCAATTTAAACTTTGTTACAATTATGAAACATAAACCATGCTAGGAAAGAAGAATTTAAAAATGAATAAAAACCTTGGATATTATAGCTAAAATAACAATGATGAGGACGCCAATACTGCTTTACAAATTCAGGATCCAACTTGTGAAATAACGACACCAATCCTTTTGTACAAGCCCAAGCACCAACTTGGCAGCATAATGAGGACACCAATCCTCTTAAGTAAGCTTAGGCTCTAACCTTGCAATAGAATGCGAACACAAATCCTCTTTAGGTACCAACCTGCGAACAATCCCTTGATCTTTTATGCATACATCTAATTATTGTCAATTCATCATTTTTACCATATCATAGATATGTTAATAAAACACTCCAAAATAAACTTCAGGAAATATTGATTTCTACTCCAATAATTCTCCAAGATAGGCTTTGAAATAAGCTTGAAATTGCCTTATTCAGCTCAGCTCGGGCGGACACTGTCACCAAGTCTCCTCCTTGCTTGGTTGTCTGTAGTTCCTTCACCATTTGCTCATTCTTAGCTATCAGAAAGAGAACTCTTGAGATATTGGATTCGATATACACTCTGGTTGCATCAGCCAAGGTTGCTGGATGTTTGCACACTTTAGTCACGATCGCTCATTCCTCAACTTGCGTAGGAGATGTATGATCCTTCGGAGTTGACACTCTGCAAGACTGCAAAACTCTATGTTGAGACTCGTTGAATGAGATGTTGTGCATATCTCCTTCCAGCTGATCACCAAGGATCTCAGTGCCTCCTTGGTCACTTGAGACTTTCTCATCATCTGGATGTGGTGAAGCAGGTAAGTCAACCTCTTGGTGATGATGCATGAGGTCGGTGTCTTGTTCCAACTCCTGTTGCTCCATGTCTGCATCCAACTATTGAAGTGATTGTTCTATCTCATGAGCGAAGTCTTGCTCCTACGATGGTTCAACCTGTTTTCCTGATGCCAGCTATTCTGATGAATCAATTACTTGTACGGGAGTTATTTCATCTGTTTGCACATGTTGCGCCCCCTGTTGTACCTACTACTATTGTGCTTCCCTCTCATGTTTGTGCAAATCTTGTTCCTTCTAGAGTTGCTCCCTTAGCTCATGCAACTCCTTCTCCCCTTCTTCCATTCTTCTCTTATCCCTATGGCTCTATGCGATTCACATGTCGCGCTGGTGCCTCTTTCCCTCTATAGCCATAGCTTCTTTCTCTACTAATGGATCTACTCAGAATTTGCAGCTTTGCTTCTCCATGTGATCGACAATCTTCCTCTTGCCCTTGTCGCGCACTCGTATGCTTGCCTCTGTTGCTACTAGTGATGGTACTCTCCAAGATGATGCTTCATGTCGCTTCGCTAACCACTCCACAGCGAAGCTGACTTGTTCATTGGGTCTGGAGAAACTGTAGGAATATCTCCATTGGTCCTCCTTGGCCCAATGAAATGCCCCGTGGATACAGTTGAACTAAACTCTCATGTGTGATCCTTCACAATGAAATTTGGGTCATACGAATTGTAACTTCGGAGGTTGAATGGATATGTCTTCATCTGTTCTGCTTCATCATCCACTTACTTGATACTTCAGATCTCATATAACCCAATCCGTAACGGAAGAGCGGGCCAAGGTTCTTTCTTCTTCTGGTGCAATCTAGTTGTCAATCCTGCTGAGATGTGATATGCTACTTCCAGAATGACGAGTATGTCCAAGGCAAACTTTGGTAGAACATGTGGAGGCTTCTCCACGCTGAACATTCGGATGAAGGTGCCGGACAATGAGGCATACCAATCAGCAATGTCTATTAGTGCCTCCATTACTTCCTTTGACATGTTGGATGGATCTTATTCGAATATTATCTTGTAAAATGGGGTGACAAAATGATCAGACAGTTGTGTGATTACTCTTCTGAAGCTGCATTCGAACAACAACTTGAAATATGTGTTCACAGTAGTCTCCGTTGGTGACCATGCCCACTCCAAGCCCTAGAACTCCTATCGGGCACATATTGCATCTAAGGTGTAGGTGGACATGTAAATCTCTACGTGCATACCTCCGAGTGACTGTCAAGCCTTCGTCACTTGTTCCTTCAGTTGATGAGCCAACATTCCGGACTAGTTACATGGTTTTCCTTCTCTGTCTAGTTGGTCCAGTGCGATCACCCAAATCTGTGGGAAGGTTTCCATGCTTTCTTGTCCATACAGTCGACATGCAAATATGACCAAGTATTGATATGCCTTCCGCAATATCTTTGTCTTGTATATCTAGTTGAGTGTCAACCAGAATCGAGCCGGCTCCTTTACCCAGTTCTTCAGAATGTCTCTGGAGTTAACACTGTTGTTGGGTAAGTTGAAGGGAGTCTTCATGATAGTTGCGGGCTCTGACATCTGATACATCTCATCATAATCTCGTGCCTAGAAGGTTTCAAGATTCATCCCACTGACACTACTCAAGGTCATTGTCTCGGGATTAGTGTGAGAGACGATCCAGTGTATCATGTCTGTGCATGGGAATGCGGGATATCTGCATGCAATCTGGTACAAGTTAGACTTGTGAATGTTCACATAGACCTGACAGTCTTCGAGGTCTTCCTCAAAAGTTCCTGCAAATGCTTCATTGAACTATTGCCATTTCAATTTGATGTCCTTGTCTAGAAATAGTTTGGTATCTTCATAGATCGGTAGACTAGAGGACACTCGCTCAACTGCTACTCCAACTGCATTTCCGTCAGTGTCCTGTGATCCTGCTCTCTTGGAGGCCATTGATCCTGTACCGCTAAGAGGTGGATGAAAACCTAAAAGATCTGCAGACAAAGAAACATGCATGGCAATAAATCTGTTAGCGAAAACCAAAGCAAATTCGGGGAATGACATAACATATACTTGGGGAACTAATAGGAAATATTGCGTAATTTCTTCTAGGAGGTTGGGTGATTGGCTACTAGAGCTGCGCAAAAGGTAGTCTGGGTTGTCTCAGAGGCAAGACTGGTTGTTGGATTTGCGCAATGTGCAATCCAGACTGGTTGTTGGATGTTGGGATTGCGCAATATGCAATTCCAGCTAGGAGTGACTATAGGGTCAGGGACTGCATTGCGCAATTTTCTAGCCCAACAGTCACTGTCCTTCATAAACACGCAAAACAGTCCTGGAGGACATTGCCTGGGCAGAAATGCGCATTTCTGGAGAGGAAGACAGAGCCTTCCTTCCCCAGATTGCACAATGTTGTCTCGGTGAAGGTAGAGTCCAAGCCAAGGTTGGACAGACTCGCCTACGGGCAACTGAAAGAAAATATGAAAGTGAATGCATGGCGACACTAAGTGAAAGAAGAAGTGATTGAGAGTGCATGAAAACATGAATGAAAGATTCAGTAAACAGATCAACATGCATGTGGGTGAAGCGAGTCGCCGAATCGATGATTGTTCGTGCAAAACAGTTTCATGCATGTGACAACAGTGAGATAGCAATGAAAACTAAAACGGTGCTAGTACAAGCTAGTATACATGTAAATGACAACAAGCACTCAAAGAAATCAAGCAAACAAAACTCACACAAGTGAAAACACAAAAAACAAAAGAAATGTTGAAAAGACAAGTTGAGGCCACTTACCTGTGAATAGTTGAGTCAGATGTGTTGAAGAGTCCTGGATATGCTGTGGGGTGTCAGAGCTCCAAGATTGATGTGAAAGAATGAGCTCCGATGCGTTGAATAAATAAGTTTTAAGCTTATGACATGCATGCCACAAATCTAGGAAAAAGTGACACTTGGAGGAAAGTTTCTAAAAAAACTTTGCATGTAACCTCCAACTGCTAAAATAGCTTCCTGAAACATGGGATGCCTTTTGCATGTTGCCTTTTTCTATTCCGGGAAAAAAAAATCCTTGCATGCAAGTCAAGTTTCCTTGGTCTCGGGTGGAATTGGTCAACCAAACTGCTCATGCATGAAGCTGCTCAACTGCTGGAAGGAAATGCACACTTCTAGATGGGAGCTGGGCTGGCTTCCTAGGAGATTTGCGTAATTTCTGCACAGAGCAGCTCACTACTGCCTAGATTTGTGCAAATCGTGGGCTGAGTAGCCCTGCTGGGGAAAATTGCGCAATTTTCAATGTGAGGGTTAACTGGAAGAATTGCACAATTCTGGAGCCCAACAGGCTGTCAGACAGGATTGTACAATTTCTGGAGGGAAGGATGGTTTCCCTCTAGAATTGCACAATTTCTAGGGGGAGTTGCTCAGCTTGCAGCTAGACCAAGTTCGGATGAGAAGCCTATGAGGGAAATGCATCAAGCTATGATCTACAGGCTTCCTTCATGCAAGAAAAGCACTGAAACTTGTGTACTTGATGAAGCAAGACAAGGTGCTGTGAAAAGTTGGTAGGGAGGCTCTAAAATGAAGCTAAGGAAAAATTTTGGAGGACAGTTGTAGTCGCTACAACACAGTTGAAATTCAAACAAGGATATGCATTGTTTCAATTTGATAGAAATAAGTGTATAAGTTTCTACTCCATTTCTAGTGAGGTGAGCGTCTGTAGGTGTTCAAAAATACTGGCTATTTATGTACTAGAAGGCACTATGGTTTTGGATAGTTTCAAGGCGTCAATAACCGTCAAGAAGTTTCGACACTTAAGTTCAGGCCTCCTCGCTTATTGTGCATCTTATGGAAGTTTAGGAGTCTGCATAGTCATAGAACTACCTTTGATACTCTAGCTAAAATGACATTCAAAGGATGTTGTAGATTTTGATTTTTCATCGAACAATTGAGACAGATAATAAAATGAAACAAGTAGAACACAAATCTACTCATAAATGGATAATAGTGTTAATAAATAGAGAAAGCACAACATAAATCTACAATGCATAGCTCTGTACATTCGATTTGAATAAACAGAAATAGATCCATGCAAAAGAATATAATATAAATTGTTTCATTATAGATATGTATAATAGATCAATCTTGAATCATGAAAATAGATCTATGTAAATTTGTAAATACATATTATATGCATTTTGATATACAAATTGATATAACAATGAAACTTGTTTGTATTATTGTGTTTGAAATGTTCAATGTAGATCTATAACGTTGTTGATGTACATGGCATTGTTATTCTTTTATGATTGACTCGTATGGAGTTTTATTCGATTTAGTTTTCTTTTTCCAACTATTGATTATATCTTTTATGGATGAGTATTATTGAAGAGTTACAATTCTTCATTTTATATAAACCAATGTAGATCCATCTTAATAGCAGATCTACCAATTGCCAAGAGGGATCAAATATCTTTTCACTCTAAAAGAGGTTTGCATTTTAAGGATCCTTCTTAGTGCTTGGTAGATCCAGAATTAAGATGGATCTAGGCTAGTTTTATAACATTTTTTAATTGAATCTAAAAGAAAAAATGTTATAATTATTTTTGAGATATATGTAAACCCTCTATCCTCACTACTACTAAAAATATTAAGTGATATTCCACAAAGATGAAATCAAGGTTTTAATAAAATTAACAATAGGAATTTTTTTTTATAATACCAACCTAGATCCATGTTAACTCCAATCTACCAAGTGGCAAGAGGGATGAAATCTATTCACTCTAAAAGAAGTTTGCAAGTCAATAGATTTGATCCCTTTTAACACTTGTAGATCTAGAATTAAGATAGATCTAAATTGGTTTAATTAATTTTTATGATTTTCTTTATTTTAACAACTTAAAAGACATGATAAAATGTATATTTTAATAGTTATTATGAATCATTTACCAACCACTTAATTAACTGTGTTAGTTTAACTTATTATATCAATTTTTTTATGCTATGAATTTTAGTTGTGTTATATTTTATAATATTATTAACATAGTTATTTTATTTTATTATTATTTTTTTTAAATAATATTAAATAATATTAAACAATTAAATATTTCATAATTAATTTAGCATTTTAGTTTAAATTACATATAATTATTATACTAAAACATTATTACTAATTTTATTGGTTTTAAAAATTTTAAAACCCACACACATATACTCCATGCGCATATATATATATTATTTTCAACTTATAATTATAACATCTAATCTAATTATCTATTTTGTAATGGTGTTTTTAAATATCTTTATATTCGTTATTCCAATATCTGAGTCTAAAATGTAATCATTTCTTAAATGTTTTCTTAAACATCTTTACATTACATTGAATAAATAGGGATGAAGGGACGCTGGCTAACAAGATTGTTCAGCGGGTGAGGGAATTGTTGAAAGAAAAAGAGTCTCGGAAGGGTATGTATCATTGCATTATGTATTTTAATTTCATTATATTTTGTAATGTTATTTATCAGACCAATATTTAGATTTATCATATATTGCAGATATAGGTGTTTTATAACCAAAAGCGTCCCATTCTAAATTTCTAACCATCCTAGTCCCATAATGGCTTTAAGTAAATAGATAGTCGTATTTATTGATCCGCTTTATGCTATTTAAATAGATAGTTATATTCCGTGTAGTCAAATGAGGCAGAAGAGTTGTTTGGAAAGTTATGGAAATTCAGGTTATATCTAGAGAAAATCTAGCAAGGATTTTTGTAAATCCAAGTTATAGTTGTTAAACTTCAAAATTTTATGTGTCTTAGACGTTTTTTATGGTGCTGAATCGATTTCCGTCATCAAAAACACGATTCAAACACTGTCTCTACAAGATTTTTTGAAGTTTTTTGCCCGAATTCCGACATTTTTAGCCGTTTTGACAATTCCTCCGCCTAGTTAAACGACTCTGTTATATTCATTGAATAAATTAATCTTGATTATCCAACGTCCATAAATAGATAGATTTACTATGTTTCTCACTAGTTTTATTGATTGATGAAATGGATAGAAAGTGTGTAAGATCTTTTCCACCGATTACACATTATTTTTTTTAAATATAAAATAATGTTATCATTTTTTATTTTAATTTTATGTGTAATGGTCCGTTGTGTTAGGGTTTGATTTTTTTAATTAATTTAACAAAAAAAAACAACTTATTGAAAAAGAAGTGTTTATGATGTTTTGAATCTTTATTCAAAGAGCCATAATTTTATGTAAGTATATAACAAAATAACAAATAAGTAAATAAAATTGTAATCTGCATTACTACAAAATAGTTACAGAGAAAGACTAATAACACCTCAACGTTAGCGAAATATCAAGAAAAATGGGTGAATACAAGCAGGAAAAGGCAGGAAATGTATTCCTGAAAAAGCATCCCAAAAAACCTATTAGGGAGAGATAACATCCATAGGAAACTTGAGAAGAAACTACTAGAGAGCATGGATAAAAATAAAGAAAAGAGAGGTTGAGGAAGTTAGATCTCAAAAGAACCATCTCCATAGAATGAACCATTAACCAGCTACTCAAAATAGATGAACCCCATAAAGATAGAGGAGCCTTGCTTGGATAGTGCATCAACTTCTAAAATTTGTTCTTTGTAAACATGCTAGAAGGAGACATCAGGGAAAGAAGTTAGTAAAGACTGGATCTTCTACATCTAGTTGCACAAGGAAGGGACCTCAAGAGCATTTCTCCCTTGTATCCATTGAATGATGGTTAATGTGTCTCCATCGATCAGGATCTTATCAATATCAAACCAAAGGGAACATTGCAACGTTCCCCAAAGTGCCACCATTTCAGTCCTGTAATTATTACCGAGACCTCTAAACCAAAAGAAGCAATATGCAAGGGAGGGATTTATCCTAATAAGGATTCCACAACCACACTGCCCACCGAAGGAGGCCCCATCGAAATATCCAATAGGTAAAGTATCTACCAAGTCAAAAAAGGGTAAGGAGTGAGAATGAGCCTTGGGGAACCAGGGACCTATCTCCTAGAAGTATGCAACAATCATCAGGATGGAGATCCTAACATCAAGAGGTTTGTCCTCGAAAATACAACCATTCCTAGAGTTATATACCCCCCACAAAATATATAGAGGCACATCTCTGTAATATTTCTCTCTAGATGTCGAGGAGATGAGGCAAGAAACTATTGATGTACGATCCACCCAAACATTAACGTTCAATAACCTGGAGACTTCCTCCCAAATGGATATTGCGAAGGGGCAATTTAAAAAAATATGTATGCAACCTTCTGAGTCCAACCCATAGAGTTGGCATCTCCCTGGCCCCTAAAAGCCTCTCTTCATCAGGTTATCCCAGGTAAGAATCCATTTGTGGATAGTTAGCCACACGAAGCACTTGAGCTTGAGTGGAACCTCCCAATTACACATATAAGCAGTCAATTCTGCACAGGGAATCAATTGGTTTATCTATGATATATTAGTATACTTCTTTGGTAGAGATACACCCAATAACAATATGTTTGCCCATACCATTATGTCCTATTTTGGGGATAAAGAGATATCAGTCTGGCACAATTGACTGTGATAACATTCCCATTCAGCTTCAAGGTTCTATGGAAGGCCAATCTGCCAAGCGTGTGTCCAAATAGAGGAAGAGAGTAGTGAAAAGAAGCCTTCACAGAGGCTAGTGAGAGTGTAAAGTCCTTGTAGGTTGAGCATGTGTATGATGGGGGTAGAAAGGATGTGGTTTCCAGGCAGTCCCTTAATTACATCTAGTCCTATAAGAATCGTTTGTCTATCACCCACCTGTCAATGCAAATTACCACATAACCAAGGGTTAAAAATCATCAAACTACACCAAATGAGAGATGCTTTGGAATTTGAAGGCTCCCTAGCTGCAACCCAATCCTCTTGTTGTTGGATATATTTACCAATAATTATATCTTGCCAAAGACCCTTTTCATTGAATACCCACCATAAATTTGTGGATAATAAGGCAAGGTTAAACCACCTAGAGTCTCGGATACCCCATCCTCCCATATGAACCAATATAATGATGGTTTTAAGGATGATAAGATGAAGCTTTTTTTATTGCCAATGCCCAACTAGAGAAATTTCGCAATAATTTCATCAATTATTTGTATGGAAACCTGGGGCATGTATAATAAATGCATACAGAATACTGGTATACCTTGCAAAACAACCTTCACCAAAGTTACCCTGCCCCCAAGAGTAAGTCGTTTATGGTCCCAGCCGATCGTTTTTTTTAAATTTTGCAACTAGCCAGGACCAGTCTGTGATGTTATAATTGGTGAGTTTTAAATAGCAACCTAGGTATTTAAATCTGACATACATGGGTCAAATTTTAACCCTAAACAAATAATAAATATGTTGGATTAGCTCTAAAGCCCCATCATCAGAATTGGTCTTCGATTTGTCTTTATTAATGATAACGCATGTTTCTTTGCCAAATTTGTCAAATAACTGGTAGAAAACCTCCCACTTTGAAAATTTGACTTCCCTAGAACAGAAGAAATTTTCCACAAACATGAGGTGTGATGTTGAACTGTCCCTTAAAACCCTACAACCTATTATTGAGCCAGCCTCCTTCTCAACTCTGATACATCTACTGAGGGCGTTGATTACTAGGATAAACAATATAGGGGAAAGTGCGCATCCTTGTGATAGCCCCCCATGAATTGTAAAAAATTTGGTAGGCACACCATCAATGAGAACAACCATGGATGCCAAATTTATGCAAGCCATAATCCCTTTGATATGCCTTTATGGGAAACCAATTTGATACAGAATCATACAGAGGAGATCCCAATCCACTCTTTTATAAGCACTGATAAGATCGATTGTCATAAGGCATGCTTTAAGCTTCCTTGTATTTATCGAGTCAATACACTCTTGGGCAATTGCTACCACGCCCTGTATTCTTCTATCTGAAAAAAATCCAAATTGCTCCAAAGTGACATGCGAAGATAGAATCTTTTTAACTTTGTTAGGTAGGAGCTTAGAAATCATTTTCTAAATAAAATTGCATAACTATTAACGAAATGGGTCTATAGTCAAAGAAATGAAGATAGTTTTATTTTTTAGGAATTAGAGTGATAAAAGTGAGTTTATTGCACCCAGAATTAGCCCTAAGCATCTTGATTCTTCCATCATTAACGTCAAGTATGGGCCCATATGGATAAAAAAGAAGAGAAATAATTCAACATGCTAGCCATTGGGCCCCAGGCTCTTTTCCTTTTCCATTTCCTTTAGAGCTTGAAAAATATCCTCCTCTGAAATGGAGATATCCATCTACGCTATCTCATCTTCATTTACCATTCTTGGAAAAAGATTAGCGAACTCCATTTTCTCTACTATGTAGTCCTATTCTTGTTCCTCGAATTGACTGCTAAAGAAAATGAGTGCCTCATTCTTGATATCCTTAATTGAAGAAAGACGTCTACCTAATTCGTCTTTGATAACCCATATGGAATTGAAAATATTTCTTTTAGATGCAACCTTGTGATTTTTTTTTGTATTTCTATCTTGATGCAGGAGCATCTAAACTTCCAAGTCAAAATATATTTTGACTAGAATAGGGATCTTTTTATTTACAAGGGGAATTGATTCCCTAACAAATTGTATTAATTATTTAAAGGTATTTCCCTATGATTTTATGAAAACTCATATAAGCTGGAAAATCTCTAAGATTTCCAAAAGCTATAGAAAAGTGTGGTTGTTAGGATAGGATTAGTTTTATAGAAGTTATGGATAACTAAGATTTTTTCCATAAGGCAAAAGCTAATTTACCTTGAAATTCATGAGAGATTTAGGGAATAAATTATGAAAGCTTTAGGGAATAAATCATGAGAGCTTTCTGGAATAAACCAGGGAGAGATTTTAGGATTTAGGAATTTATGGAGTGCTTTTAGGATTTAGAAAAGATATTGTATTTCTTAATTCTATTTATTGTAAGCCTATGGGAAATGAGAACTAATTTCCAAATGAATGTATAATCGAGCCAAACATATACATATGAATTTGGCTTCAGAATGGAATTTTTACATGCTTATGGATTGTGTAGTATATTTGCATATATGTTAATGAATGTCTTTATATGATTGTAATAGTCAACTAGCTGTGTAATCATATTTCTGTAGAGTCCTTGGTATTCTTAAGATTGCAGGTTTGTGGAAGTGTACATAGCAAGAAAAGTAAAATTTTCCTGCATCAAGTGGTATTAGAGTTGGTATGCTCTTTGGAATTGAGGATTGTAGCCAGAAGAAGGATGAATTCCAACAAGTAACAGATGGGTAGAAGTTTTCAGAGGGAAGTTCCATAGTAAGTGTGGGTATAATTTCCAAGAGAAGGTTCTAAGGAGAGAACTAGAGAAAATACGAAAAGGTCAAGCTACTGAAGAAATCTTGATCAGGTATTGAGTAGCAAGAAGAGGAGACTTGCTACAAAGGAGAGGCTTGGTTACAATTCATTGTTGAGCATGGAAAAGGTCACAAATATAGAGAGAATGATGACCACAGAGGGTCATGACAAAGGTTTAGGTGGAATCCATAGAATAAGGAAGGAATATTTCAAGGAAAAAGACATCAAGAAGAAAACAAGTGATGAAGAGTTTAATAGAGAACTCGATGGGATTAAATTACAGTTGGATGTACTTATGGAGCTGCTACAACAAGAAGTTGAAGACCAAAAATGCGGATGGATTTTTAAGAAGAAAGTTAAATGACCGTTAAGAAGTTGCATGCATGAAATCAAAGAAGATGGATGAGGCATATGATCACAGATTGGTTAAGGATGCTTGGAGAAATTGAGGAAAGAGAGATGGAAGTAAAAAAAGAGAACTTAAGGTCTCATGTTTTTTAAACTAATGGATGTTTTCTGTTTGCGGGGAATGAAGAAATGACAGCTTAGGATTCTATCATTTCAATGGAGGAGAGAATCTTGTCATATCTAACCAATACGGAGGGAATATGTGTCGATACAATGTGTGCAAGTAATGGAAATTTCCAGAAGGACGAGGATGCGCAGAGAGCAAAGAGTTGGCTTAGAGATACTTCAAATGATAAAGTAAAAAACCCATTGGGAGAGACCATGCAAAGTTAAAAAGGAGTGGACATGCAATTTATTGTTGTTGAATTGAAGTTTTTAGAATATTGGTTGAACAATCTGAGGACAAAGAGCATATTGAATTGCAACAGTCCAAGAAATGATAAGAATGAGTTTCCCATGGAAAAAATGCAACAAGGGGACAATAATGATGATGATTTTCACAAAAAATGTAGAGAATGATGGAAGCAACTCTAGACAATTTGTATCCTGGTAATTTAGTGGAAGAAAAAAACAAATTCCAGCATGGAATGGGTGACTTGTGCCAGTTAGAGGACAAGTTAGACATAGAGATTGAATAGATAAAAAGGATGATGATTAAAGTGTCCCAGAGGAGCCATGATGTAGGAAAGAAAGAAGATACCAGAGGTTTGGCGATGAGAGATTGAGTATACATCAATAAGGAAGAAGAAGAATTGCAGCATAAGGTTTGGAAGCCTGGAAGAATGAAGAAGATGACAATAAAGAAACATTAACATGACAAGGAAAAGGACCAAATGCAAAACAAAATTTCGGATCTAAGAAGATTTTCTTTATCAATACATGGTCAGGAGACCATGATTCTTTTTCACCTTGGGAGTCTGATACAGGAGCATCCAAACTTCCAAGTCAAAATATATTTTGATTGTAGTAGGTATCTTTTTATTTACCTAGGGAATTTATTCCCTAACTATTTGTATTAATTATTTAAAAGTATTTCCCTATGATTTTATGAAAACTTTAAAAGTATTTCTCTATGATTTTATGAAAACTCATATGTGCTGGAAAATCTATAAGATTTCCAAAATCTATAGAAAAGTGTAATTGCTAGGATAGGATTAATTTTAGAAAAGTTATGGATAACTAATATTTTGTCCATAAGGAAAAATATAATTTTCCTTGAAAGGCATGAGAGATTTAGGGAATAAATTATGAAAGCTTTAGGTAATAAATCATGAGAGTTTTCTAGAATAAATCAGGGAGTGATTTTAGGATTTAGGAAAAGATTATTTATGGAGTGCTTTTAGGATTTAGAAAATACATTATATTTCTTAATTCTATTTATTGTAAGCCTACGATAAATGAGAACTAATGGCCAAATGAATGTATAATCAGGCCAAACAGGTACATATGAATTTGGTTTCAGAATGGAATTTTACATGCTTATGGATTGTGTAGTATCTTTGCATATATGTTAATGAATGTCTTTATATGATTGTAATAGTTAACTAGCTGAGTAATCAGATTTCTGTAGAGTCCTTGGTACTCTTAAGATTGCAAGTTCTTGGAAGTGAACATAACAGGAAAGTTCAAATTTCCCTGCATCATATCCCCACCTTTGATCCAAGCCAACCAACTCTTTAGGTGCCACTCCTTGTCTTGAAGTTTCAAATTTTTGTTTTTCCTTTCCGCCAGATTCAAAATAACCTTTTGTTATTGTTATGAAAAGTATCCAAGTGTTGTGGGGTCCAAGAATAATGTAACCTCATCTTCAATGGAATTCAGCTCCATGCAGAGTCCCTTTTTACGCTTGGAAACCAAATCTATGACCTCTAATTTAAACCTCTTTAATTTTTGATTGACCAACATTAACGACTTGCTAATATTAGGTGCAACAAGGGAGTTCTGAGAAAGATGAACCAACTCATTGAAATCTAGTTTGTTCAATCACGTGTGGTTGAATTTAAAAGGTAATGTATTTAGTTCCTTCTCGTCACTCCATTCCATGATAATAGCGTCATGGAGTGAAATTTTCAAGAAAAAAGACAAAGATTGCATCTGCTTCATTATCTTTACACAGAAAAGAATGTAAAAAAAAAATTGTCAATCCTTTTTGCTATTTTGTCAACCCCAGAATTCCCATTTCACTTGGTCAGGCACAATGGATAGGGAGAAATATCCCTAAGCATCTTCCAATTAATGGGATGTTTAAAGAAACCCGCTAATGTATCCGTCTTTTCTTTGTTTTTTCTTTTCGCAAGATTCAAATAGCCTTTTGTTATTGTTCTTAAAAGTATCCAGGTGTTGTGGGGTCCATGAATAATGAAATCTCATCTTCAATGGAATTCAACTCCACCCAAATCCTTTTTTTATTCTTGGAAACCAAATCTCTGACCTCTAATTTTAACCTTTTTAATTTTTAATTGACCAACATTAACGAATTGCTAATATTAGGTGCAACAAGGGAGTTCCCAGAGCAATGAACCAACTCATTGAAATATCGTTCATTCAATAACATGTGGTTGAATTTAAAAGGTAATGTATTTAGTTCCTTCTTGTCATAACATTCCATGATAATAGCGTCATGGTCTGAAATTTTCAAGAAAAAGGACAAATATTGCATTTGCTTCATTCTCTTTACATAGAAAAGAATGTACAAAAAGCTCGTCAATCCTTTTTTCTATTCTATCAACCCCATAATGCCCATTTCTCTAGGTCAGACACAATGGATAGGGAGAAATATCCCTAAGCATCTTCCAATTAAGGAGATCTTTAAAGAAACTTTCTAATGGATCCATCTTTTCTTTGTGACCCTAAAATTCTCCTTTCTCCAATATGAAGTTTAATTCCCCTGCAACAATCAATGAGTGAATGTCTAGGATACCTGTTGTGTCAACCATCTCCCAAAAAGTTTTGTGGCTGTTGTAGGGAGCATAGATATTGAGAATGTGAATTTGGTGATATGTTCCCTTGTAAAAGTCGATCAATATAATCCCAACACAGGACTTGAAGGCGTTACATGTAAAATGCCTAGGATACCACATCGCTTCAAGCCCACAAAAAGTTCCATTTGCACTAGAGGCAAAAACTTCCCATGAAGGACATATTTTTAGCAAAATCTCTTGAGTCTTTTCCTTTGTGATCATTATTTCCTGTAATAAAACAATTGCGAGATTTTTTTAATATGATCTTTTTTTGTAGTTTCTGTTTCATGGAAATTTTATCTTAGTAAATAATTGTTTCTGATTTAAATACTATTTCTTTAGTTGATTCTAATTTTTTGAATGAATGCCCATGTGGGAAGCAGTGAGAACCCCTCCTATAAAAAGCAGTGAGTGTGGAAAAATAATCTATTATCGAAGGCTCTAGTACTTCGCACGATGCAAGCAATAATTGTGAAACAATCCTGAGTACACAATGAAAATAGTGATTCACAAGAAAATGCTTGCCTAAGGTTGCTATAAACCTTAAATATGAGGCTTGGGACAATAAGTTGGAAGGCTACATTTAGTTTATGAAAAACCACACCCGTATCTGCAAGTTTTTTGGGTTATGGCTGCAAGAGAGGAATTTGGTTAAATGGATCCACAACAAATGGCAACCGAAAAGCTAGATAAATTTGAAATTGGGAGCCAAGGGTTTTTTCATTATTATTTTCTCTAGTTTATAAGATAGGGCCCATGCGCTTGAAAAAAACCCCTAATTTTTTAACAATGCGAGCATTTTTATGAGATTCTGGGAGGAAAGGTATAACCCAGAAAAGAGCAATTCTTAGTAGCACCAGTGTGGGTTAGGTGTTTTTATTTACCCAAGGAGTGTTGGGAGCCCAAAATTCTCGAGGGTATAAGAAATTTGATAGGCTTTTTTTAAATATTTCAGAGGTTACCAAACACGACCACTATACTTCTTATGCTAGAATTTGTGTCACATGAACATTTCATAACCACTACTAGAGTCTATTGAAATTTCTTACGAAGATGAAGTTTGATGCAAGAACATATATTACAAACATGTGCCCTTCTGAAGTTGTTGATGTCACAAGTACGGGAGTTTGATTCATGATTTCCCACTCTAAAAAATAGAAACACAAGAAGAACCTTAGAAACTAGATGTTGACAAGTTTCAAAAAGTTGTAGATAGAAAACGAAATTCCAAAAATACACCAGAAACTTTAGGCACCTCCGTTAACCCAGGAGAAAAAAAAATGCTACACTCTTGAACCAAGGAAAAGATATTGACTTTTGAGATGATTTGATGAATCTAGACTCACATGAGGCAAAGAAACCATTCAAATCCTCTCCGAATAGGAAATCCCTCGGCATGCCCCAGGAAAACCCTAATGCCAAGGAAACACCCATGTAATATGACGTTGAGATGGATGCATAGGAGGAGATCAATATTTTTAGCCATGAGGAAGTGATGTTGGTAAAAACTACTTGAACAATGGAAGAACAAGGATCCCAAATCTATTGCAAACCTCAAAAAAAAGTAGTATCGTTAAACTTACCTCAAACTTAAGACTTAGTCACTAGCACTGGAGGGCATGCCTGAGTTAGTTGTAAAGGGTTTGGATATCCACTCTTAAAGAGGTAAAGGGAAAGGATAGATGCATAATGAGTCAAATAAAAGGTTTAGGCGAATCACCAAGGATTCAATCCAAGATGTGGGGGAACATATAATCAATATTTGGCAAGTGAAAGCATTGCCAAAGGTATTTTCCTCCTCCAAACACTCTTCTAAATGAAGATCATATCTTGCAATATTTGAGGCCTTAAAATTTGGTGTAAGAAAAGGTATCTTAGGGATTGAATAAGGAAGGAATAACCATTTATAATCATGATTAAGGAAACTACAGTTTCATTCAAAAAGGTTCAAGATATCGTAAGAAGATGTTGGAAGGGTTGTGAAACAATGGTTGTGGATGCTAAAGGTAATGCAAGAGGGATTTCCATTCTTTGGAACCCTCTTCAAGTAAAATTCCATGAATGGATAACATTACCTTGTATCCTTTCAAGATGATTCTATTATGTTAGAGAAAAATATTTGGGATGTTTATCAACTATTTATGGACCTAATATTCCCATGGAAAAATTTGCCTTCCTGACAGATATCAAAACTATCTGATCTCCTCATTAATATGAGCTCAAGATTGTAGGTGGAAACTTCAATATTATTAAATATTGGGAGGAGAAGGGTGGAATCAGGAGGCTTAATCCTCAGGTGCATGTAACAACACTTTTTTGAACCCCTCATGCAAATATCATTATATGAACCATTATGTAAATAATGGTTGGGTTGAGGAGTGGACACATATTCAAAGCTTGCGGAGGAGGAGTTTCTTGTGTTGAGTGTAAGCCAAACCACTATAGTTACTTTACCACCTATCTCCCTGAATAAATTATGGCCTTTCTAGTACAAGCATTGAATTGTGTATGGGCTTCCTGAGCAAAGGACAAGCCCATACAATTCTGGTTCTCATGGAGGATGTGGAGTGGTCAACACAAAAGAGAAGGGAGGTGAGGAAAAGGGACAATGGGAGATGGTATGCAAGCTAAAGCACATACATACAATGAGGCACGGGAGTAAGAGAGCTTAAGGAGAAAAATATAGTGAGTGTTGATTGAGAAAGGGTGCAGAGAATGAGATTGGTAGAAGATATGGATCTATAAGCATGAAATGACCTTTCCTAGCCTATGCTATATGATCATGATAATGATCCCTATGTTTTCCTAAGGCTAGTGGTGTGTTCCTATGAATTTGATTAGATAGTGAGACTTCAATGGAGTTGAATCACTTAATGCTTGCCTTAGGGTTGATAAATCACGAGGGTGCTTGCTAGAAAGTTGATAATCCACCACATAATGTATTTAATTTTTAGCTTGGTTGAAGGGTCATTCTAGTGCTTACTATAGGAGGTTTTTAATAAACCGCCTGAATAGTGGGTTCTTTCCTTTATTATCTATTGACTTGTATTGGTTTGAATTCCCTAAGAGGGTTACTATGGTGCTACTACTAGGGGTAGTTAATGAACCATTTGAATAATGGACTACTCTTCTTGATTTCATGTCTGACTTATTATTGGTGTGAATACCCTTTAAAACTTAACTCCTCGGACTTTGAATCCATGTCAGGGTTGGTTAATTGCAAGAAAGATTGAAATATAATTGGCTTATGGTTGGGTGGAGAGTTGAAGCCCCTCCCTCAATTTCCACTCATTTAAGTAAATCACATAAGTATATTTACTTCTACATATGTTACACTGTATATGATAAATGATATTTCTATCTGTTAAGACAATGAATGTATCAACACTATTATTCTTGTTTTTATTGATTAGATGCTATTTATATGTTCTCATGGTTATGAGGGGCTATGGGGCCTCTATGTTGTTGATACTTTACTGATTTACAAAGCTATTTATGTGGTTTGAATGAATGATTGATGTGTTGAGTTAATTGTTATAGTGTGTAAATTCCATCATTTGTTATGCAATGAATATCATGGGTCCATGTTGCTTATAGACTATTAAAAGTATATAGTTGGTGTTGTGTTAAGGCATAATATAATGATTGAGATGTTAGTGTTGGAATGAGGGATTCATCCTCGTATGATATTTCGTTTGGGGAAATAGTATGTTCCAAGGAAATGTTGGGCGAATTCCTTAGAATTTATAAGTCAAAGTACTATAAAGAACAGACATGTATTCCAATTGGGGACCTTGTGTTAATGCTATTAGCCATGATTACCTTAATGGTGGGTTTAAATTTATTCTAATGATTAGATATCAATATCACGCCTATGCCCTTTCGCTGAGTGATAACTCCTTTGTAGTTACACGATAGACAAAAGGAGCGACGTCAAGGATTGGTGTTTGATGATGGGAAATTTCGTGACAGTGCCTTCCATTTAGCACTGGGATTTGGTTAAGCTTCTTTGGACTTGAGCATAGTTGAAAGAGAGCATGAAAGGAGTCTCTTGCCCTATGGACCCTTAATTTAGAATGTGGTGGTGGATGCCATGAAGGATGGGTAGAGCTACATGGATTCCACATGAGGATTCTAGAGGACATGGATCAAATGGCATGGGAATAGGACTAATGTCGAATTTTTTTAGTGTGAAATATGGTAGGTAGAATGACCCTTTTGGATGGCCAAGGGGTTGGTTTTGGATGACACGTGGCACTTTCAAAGGATGCCACATGGCAAGGTGACATCACCCTGAAGTGAGTGTAACATAAGAAAGGCGTAGAGGAGGCAAGGTGATGTGGAGTTAGAAGCTATGGGAATTTTGAGGTCTAAAATGGGCCTCCTCTAGAAGCTACTATTACATGTAATTTGAGAAGAATAATGAAAACATATGGAACAAATACATAAAGAGCACATACTATAGATTCAGATGAGCTAGAATCGTCAAAAAATTGTATTAATCTTCCATAGAGCATACAATTCATTTGATAGTAAACAAAACTTCTCCCTTAGAAAACACAAAATTATGAACCCTTCATTCAGTCTAATAAAAATGTTTTTATAGGGCCTCCAAGGGAGAACAAATTACAGAATATTCTTTCTTGATTTCATTATAGTGGAAAATTATAAAAAAACATCAACGTTCTTCGTGGCAAAGTTGTACTTATCGAAACCCTAACTGTCTGGATGAAAATAAAATACTTACATAAACAAGAAATAAAAAATGTCATAATCAACATGATATGCAGTACCAATGGTCATGATGGGTAGGTTGTGGACACTGCATGGAAGGATCAATGATATGGAGCACAGGAGGGTTGACGAACTGCTCACATATTTTCCACAGTGCTAGTGATGGAAAAGGAGCTCAAAAAAATCATTGATGTGCAATATTTAGGTTGGTCATGCCTATGCAGTTCGGTCTAGGGCAAAGTAATGTTTTAACCATCCCTAGCAGTTGAACGTCCCTCTTTAGATAGTTATTCTCGTGAGAAGAGTCTATTTTTATTTTTGCCTCCACTAGTCTTTGACTGTATTGTCCCCACTGGATCAACACTCCCCCAAAGTCCCAACAGCTAGGCAAACCCACTCTGAAAATCATGTCAAAATTGGTTTTGAAGGCATCCACATTCTTTGATACCACCTCTAGGTACTCCTCAACCTTTACCCTAGCTTCCTCCTTTTGTAAAACCTTGGAGATCTCCATGGTAGCAGATACTCTTTCCACCACATCTATGGACCTTAGTTCACCGAGTTTCCTCTCATTCAATAACTGAATGAAACTTTTGGCAATTTGGGAGTTCTTTTCTCCCTCTTCTTTGGCTGACTAGAGAGACCAGTGCCTAGGGCATGTTGATGAGTGTCTTAAAGATTTTCTAAAATTAACATCACACTTAGTGATTAACCTTTAAAGGGAAATTCGATCCAGAACCATCCTTATGAGGAGTAAAAATCCTGATGCAAACTATTACCAACATCACATGAACTTGTAGTTCTTTAGTCGTTATAGCATATTTGGTAAATGAATATAAAAAGGAGGGAAATCGATACACAAGGCTTAACTTTTAAGAATTTGATGCATCAAAATTCAGAGTGAAATAGTTGAAAAGGAGAATTGAATGGAATGCAAATACACATGGAGCCCATTTTAAGGATTAGTTCTCATACCAATACAAGCATCTTTCATCAACATTAGACTAATATGAATCCACAAATCCATGAAAACACTTCCAACAACTACTATTAGATGTAATCTGAGAAGAATAATGAAAACATATGGAACAAATATAGAAGGAGCACATACTACAGATTCAGATGAGCCGAAATTTCCAAAAAATTCTATTAATCTTCCACAAATCATACATTGCATTTGACAGTAAATATAATTTTTCTCTTGGAAAACACAAAATTTTGAACCCTCGTTCAGTCTCATAAAACAATTTTAATAGGACCTCAGAGGGAGAACCCATTAAAAAATATTCTTTCTTGATTTCATTATAATGGAAAATCATAACAAAAACCTTAGCATGCTTCGTGGCACAGTTGTGCTTACCAAAACCCTAACTGAATGGCTGAAAATAAAATATTACATAAACATGAAATAAAAAGTGTCATAATCAACACGATATGTAGTATCAGTGGTTGCGATGGGAATGTTGTGGAGGCTTCATGGAAGGCTCGATGACTTGGAGCACTAGAGGGTTGACGAACTACTCACATCTTTGCCACAGTGATGGTGCTAGCAGAGTAGCTCGAAAAAATTGTTGATATGCAATGTTGAGGTTGGTCAAGCCTGCGTAGTTTAGTATAGGGAGAAACAAGGTTTTGACCATCCCAGTAGTTGAAAGTCCCTCTTTAGATAGTTAAACACAATCTTTCCCTTCAGAGTGGCAATATTCTCATGAGAAGAGTCTACTTTACCTTTTTCCTCCACTAGTCTCTGATTGTATTGTTCACAGTGGATCAAAACTCCCCCAAATTCCTAGCAGCTAGGAAAACCCACTCAGACAATCCTATCAAATGTGGTGTTGCATGCATCCACATTATTTAATAACAACTCTAGGTACTTTTAAACTTTTACCCTAGCTTCCTCCTTCTGGAAAACCTTGGAGATCTCCATGATAGCATTTACTTTTTCCACCATATCTGTGGGCCTCATTTCACTGAGTGGCCTCTCATTCAAAAACTGAATGAAGCTTTTGAAAATATGGGAGTTCTTTTCTCCCTATTTTTTGGCTGATGGGATAAAGCCTTCATAGTCCTTGATAACAATCTTTTTCTCATCCATTAAGATTATGTATTCCAAGTGGTTCTTAATCTCTTCCAAAACTAGTTACTTGGCTTGTAGTAGGGACATGTTTCATTTCAACTTTTCCTTGAGCTCAGAGATCTCCTAGTTCACTGTCTATAGATTCTTGCCAATGATTTCTGCATTTGTCCTCATAGTTTCCAGCCACTTCTCTTTCTGTGTCAATATTTTCTGGGAAGAATCTAGATCATTCTACACCCTTTTAAGCTCCCCCTATGAAAGTTGGAGCTAAGTGAGGGTCTTAGTGAGTTTTTTAGATGGGTTTTGAGGGTCTTCAAGCACTATCATTGCACATATATGTGACTCTATCCTCTTTTGCAACTCTGCTTTTTGTTGCTTCAAGGCCACTATTTCATTGTCCTCGTCGATGAGCTCTTTGGAAAATATATCCTTCTCTTCTTCCACATGTGGAAGCTCCTTGGATTGGACATGATCACTACCTGGCATCTTCAACTTATGCCTCAACTCTTGGATTTTCTTTTGGAAGATTTTGAGGAGAGCTTCAAAAGTAGTTTTATCTTCGGGATTCACTCCTAACTTCACGACTAGCTCCTTGAAGCTCTCATTCTACATGTGGAGAGCCCTTGAGTTGGCTCTCTCTTGCTTCAACCTAGTTGCAACCTTCTCCAGTAGTTTCTCAACCTTTGTGATGATCATTGTATTTATGCTTATCTCATTGAACAACATTTCTCCAACCTTCTTGTGGAAGTTTATCTTATCTGGCAGGGGAACACTTTTTAGGTCCAATGAAACATCCAAGGTTTTAAACTGGGAACCTGAAGGCAGAGACTGCCAATGGATGTTGAAGAGAAAAATTCATTTGATTTATTTCTAAATCCATAACATCTAATAGTCTGGTCTAGTATGGAACTGTGTGAGATGCCATTTGTTGTTTCATCCCCTCTCTCACCTTCTTATCTCTTTCTTCAATGGCCTTTCGAGTAGGCCAACTTGATCGAGTAGCAGTTGTACTTCCTTTTGCACATAATACATCTACCTTAGAAGAGGACGAGGAAGTTGTGATGGTTCCTCCAAGGTCACTTGGAAACCTGGCTTATCTGGCCTTGCCTCTACTAGCTTGGTTTCAAGTTCCTCTTCTTCTATCTCTTGGGTATTTTCTTTCTTCACTGCATGCACATCTTCCATCTCTATATCTCCAGCTTGGTCCACGATATTCTTTTCTAAATTTTTCCTTGACTACTGGAGGCTCGGTCTCCATTTCTATATCCATAGGCGAGGAATCAAGGTTATATTTCCATTCCATTTCAGGCCTATACTCATGTTCATAGGTCAATGACTTTATCTTCTCCCTCCTTTGAGAAATGACACCATGAGGATCATAGTGCCAGACATCTCCTAGTTTGAAATTCATTTTCTTCAGTAATGATTCAAATGCCTTGAAGGCCTACTTGGAATTGAAAATAAAAGGCCCCACTGGCTTTCGCAGTTTGATCATATGTCCCTTCTTTTTAGGGACAAAATGGAGTTGGTTCGTGTTGAGACTTTGCCTAATAAATTCTAAGGAAAATATCCTCATAGGCATGAACACAGGTAGATGGTAAGGGGGAAGCTCACAACCATAAAACCTAATCTCAATATGATTCTCAAAAAGGTACCAGTTCCCTACCCTGGTATCTTTGGTGAGATGGAGAAGCTCTCTTTGCTAGGGGAGAACTCCGGGGGTGGGGGGGAACCATGAATAATATTATATGAGATGACCATATAAGTGGATATGAATTGGGAGTATCCATCAGCATTTGGCCTCTTTCTAAAACCAATGTTTCAGTCAAAAACATACTTCCTTTGCTTGTTTCCATCCACCAATCTAAGGCTCAGGCACTCAAACTCATCCACAAGGGTATAAATAAAGAAGGTAGAACAATAGGTAATAATACCTGAAATAAGATTTGGTGGAAAATTTTGTAGCTAGAACCTTATGGCCTCAGCTAGGTAGGCTAGAATATCAAATAAGTGGCCAGGCTGCATCATTTGTCTTTAAAACCCCAGGGTGGCTTTATTGACTATGTTGGCATCATCATCCCCCAACAGATGGGAAATTAGAGATAGGATGGGTTGGATAGGTTCAACAAAGATGGTGATAGGGAAGTTGTCAGTTATAGGTAGGGTTTGCAAGCTAGCGGCCAAGACCATCTATAGGAAAGATTGTTGTTCATTAGCTGGGAGGGTTGGTAATGATACACTAGGGTGATGTCAACGAACTACTCGAATTCTGGAGAAATGGGGTAAACCAGGGCTCTTTGGATTAAATATGGGGTTACTTCTAGTATTTTTACTTAAGAGGAAGAAACAAAGTAGTTCTTTTCGTCAATGTATGTGGCGGCTAACTAGGAAACAAATTCTAGAAAATGGTACACAATGGGTTTGATTTGGCAATACAAACCAGAGTTAACTACCTAGAATGGGTCCTACCCCCTAACATGGTTTCCATATAGGTAAAAGTGGAGGTCATCCAGGTGATAGGCAAAAGCTGGGTCAACTACTTGAGCCTCTATATCCATGAGAGGTTCCACGTTGGAAGATTTTTTTCCCTCTAGGGACTTTATGTTCTGGGGGTTGGATTTATTCATCTTACAAATACCTAAATGAATTAATAGGTGTACAAGAGAGATTGGGATTACCTGATTTTCTTGAAGTGGATAGAAAACAACCTCAGGAGGAGGTACTCGGTCGACAAATCTTGAACTTCATTCTCGACAGGCGAATGGTGGGACAACAACACAATGGTGAGAAGTTTTTAAAAAAGGTGAGGTAGGAAGGTTTCTATAATTGGCACAAGGGCAACAATTGGGTGTCATGGGGTGACATCATGGAGGGGACACATAGAAGAATGTGATTGGGTGATGGTAAGGATATGTGGATAGGAGCTAGGTGGGATGAGTTACCGTTACTTCAGAATTCGCGCTCTCTTGCAAGGTTTTCTATCGATTGGTTCAGGTGGTGTGTGGTCTCCACCAAAGCCATCCTCCGGCGAGTCAGATAGTCGTAGGTTGGAACCATCATTTCCCCCCTAAGAATGAATTTGGACCATCGAATCTTGATCTAAAGATCCATTCCTGAGGGGGGAACTTGTTTAAGGCTCGAGCAAGTTATCACCTTGAAATGCTTTCGGAGGGGTTCCAGGAGGAGATGGATGATGATCTGCCTACAAGATGCCATACTTTTAAACGACAATGCATGCCTACAAAAAAACTTTCATTCTCCCTTATTTTTCATTCTCGATAGGGGTCTAATAAGCTTCTCCTGTGTTGTTAAACCTTCCAACACATCTCCAGGCCCTAATGGTGGCTCCCACAGTTGATTTAGTTGTTCTGTGACTTTAGGAGGCTCTACCCATGATTCAGGAGGTGTTTTAAAAGGAATTTTGAATATAAAACCTACCTCTGACCTATCAATTTCTTGAAGCACATGAGGAAGGGTAACTACATTGTGATCAACACCCTCCAAAAATTTTCATGCACATGGATTTTGGAGCCTATTGAGGATCTAAGGATCTATTCGCTTCATGATCAATGAATGTTATGCTAAGTGTTTGAGTATTATTCTCTGCTATTGAGTGTTGAAGCCACTTGCATACACATGTTCAATTTGTAATAAGTTCATGAGCGCATTATTTTACGAAGCCTGCACATGCATAACATAATACATCAAGGCAATTTTTGTGCAATGTTCAACTTACAACGACAGCGAGAGCACACTTTCAATTGAGAATTTCTCACATTTGTTTACGATTTTACTTCTATTTCAGTGAGTTTTTCTAACTGTTGCTTTTGTGCACCATTTATTTTACAAGTGTCACTTTCACTTACTCTGGCATGTGTTGCTTTCAATGTCATTTGCATTTTGCAAGTGTCATCACAAATGTCATATTTTGGCATGAAAAGCATCACACATCGCACAAATGTAAGTTTGATATGTTTCAAGGGGTAACCTTGGTGTCAATGATTTATTCTTATCATATATACATGTACCACACTCATTCCCAAAGTTTCAAGCACTTTCACACAAGTTTCATCACCATCGTCACAAAGTGTAACTTTGGTGCCACACTTGGGGAAAATTATCACAATGTCGCAACATTAAGGAAAGTATGTTCTTCATGTGTTATAAGTGATCAAAAGTGCATCGTAAACTATTCTAAGTGTTTGATCTTGCTTAAGTCATGTCCTTATTCACTTTGGCCTCACTGATCCCACACTTAGGCAAATATGGAAAATTTCCTAACTGACCTACCTGACCTCACTCAACTTTCCTAAAATGTGCACTGCATAGTATCAGCCCTCAAGCTCTAACCCTTCCTCTTGGCAATGTGTAATGCATAGATATTTCTTCCCATAATCGTGCACTATGAAGTCTAAGTGCTCAAGCCTGACCCCTTGAGCTTCGTAACTATGCAACCCTACCTCTTAGCCATTCTTTTTTTGTGCATTGCACAACAACAATCATCAAGTTGTATCCATGCATCCTTGAAATACACTACTGCATAATCCACTCATCAATCTCCCTCCAGAACTATGCATTATGCTCAAGGCTCAAGACTTCCTCCTTTACCTCCAAAACTGTGCATTCTTTGCCTTCAGTTAGCCTCTTCTGCACACTATGTAGTCTCAAGAAAAAAACCTCATTATTGAAATCTTGAGTTGTGCCATTGTGCAAGCCATAGGCCTCTATCCCTCTAGAACTACATTAGTGGGGAACCTCAAGCCTTATTCTTCCTTCCTAACCCCTTCAGCCCCTCAACTGTGCAATTTTATTTTTCTATCCATCCTTAACTAGGCATTTCATAGTCTCAAGGCTTAGTCATTACCCCTGACCTCCTGAGCTACACAACTGCATAATCCTCAGCCTATACCCAACCTATTACCTGGTTCCATATCAAATAATGTTTGTGATGAAGCATGTTAGACTATGGGTTTATTAGGTTGGTGTTGTCTTGTCATGAGTGGATTTTAGTTGCAGGTATCATATCATGTTATGATAGGATGATGACGAAGGAGATGGAGAAGGAGACCCTACCAGAAGACACCTTCGTAGCCACAAAGACAAAGATGATTATTGGAGAAAATATGAAGAGACACTAGTTTATGACAAAATATCATAGATAATGATTGTATGAAGACTCCATATCAATCATCACCTTCGAGGATGAATACAAAGAACATGCAAGATCCATCATGAATATGCAAAGAAAGCAACAAAAGGAGCATGTTGGAAATGCCACATCATCATGAAGTTCCATGTCATCATTGTTAAGAGTCCTCTCAAGAGTCACATGTGTCATAATGTCTTGCCACATCATTTTTGGAAAGTAATTATGTAATGTAAAATGAGTGGAAGAAGAAGGGTACCACATGGAATATGCAGAGTCATTGAGTTCTAAAGTCATGTAGAAGCTCAAAGGTCATGTAAGAATTCAAAAAGTCATTGTATAAGCTCAAGCACCATGAGGGATGTCAAGAGTCACACGAGACGTGAAGAGTCACCTCATTTGTTATAGAAACACCCTCATAACTCAAGCAAAAGGACTTTTGGGACTAGAACATTCACTTTGGCTTCTCTAGCACTGGCATAGAAGAGAAGATATTTCTTTGGAGAAGCAAGTGGTGACTTAATGTTCCACTATTGGGGCTACTGTGGCAATATTTTACTTTCATATATTGACACTTCCATTTAATATATTTTCATGCATGTATTGTAAATATAGTAAGACTATGCTTTATATGTTTGTGGTATATTTTTTGCCCACATGTACTAAGGAAATTGAACTATTTTGGTGGCCTTGGTACTTATCTTGTTGAAGGTGTGTTGTATTTCATTTTATGATCACAATTGTCTTGTGAACTATTTTTTGGAATAAATTGCAATCATCTTATTCTCTTGTGTGTCCCTTTTAGGATAGTACTATTACTTTTCTTCTAAAGTCTCACTCTCTTTACCCTAGTCATGAAAGAACTTTGTATACATCACAATTGTATGCCTCATAGTGTCAACATACCTGTTTGTTCCAAAGAATGTTTTATAACTTATTATGTCAATAATTGGAGCCAAGGAAAATCCCCAAGGACAATGGAAACCAACTGGTTTTTTCATTTGGGGCTCCTACTCCAAACGGTGTGAGGTCTAGTTGGGACTTCATATTAGGGAGAACCCCTAGTTTGGCATATTTTCTAGCACCGTCAATAGTTGGCGCTAGAAGGAGGGACAAATGACAAGTTGTGCTCATTAAGTATATTTTGAATCTACGATCTTAAATGGATCTTTTTCAGATCATAATCCAATAATTTTTTTCTAACCTATATCCTAGTAAACTTTTCATCTCCATGGAACAATTTCATGACTTGTTGCATTTCAACTTTGATAGTGACTGTGGTATATTCATAGCTAAACATATATTTGATTTTCTTTGTTTTTTTAAATCTAATGAATTTGATGATAAATATGTTGTTTGTATATTATTCACCCTCACTCTTGAAGTTCGAGTTAAGAAGTGGTGTCATACTTTGCTAGCCGCTTCCATTCATTCAGTCGATCAATTTCTCAAGGAGATTCATCAAGCCTTTGACAGGTATGACTATCAATATGTATGTAATAAGATTCGTCTTCTCAAAATGAAATATAGTGAATCTATATAGGCTTCTCTTAATGGGTTTATTCACCTTTCAATGAATTTCCTGACGAAGAGATGACTAAAATTTTATGAGTGAAAATTTTCAGAGTTTGATTCTACTTTCCTTGAAATATTAAGAATTTGAACCGCTAGATGATGCTCCTCCCCCAACTTATGTTGATCACGAGACACCCAAAATTTGTGATGAGGAACTCTCTATTCATTTTGTTCCTTTTCCTCCTCCTATCCTAGTACCAATTTGGGTGCCTTTTAGAGATGATGTTAAAGTTGGGAAATATGAAAATTGAATTTTTGATCCGTCCTTTCAACCTCCACCCATTTCCCATGATTTTGATTCTATTGATGAGGACTTGGAATGGTTTAGTAGCTATATGGAGTATGAAGTAAAATTTGATCCCTTACTCTTGCAATATTGCATCAATGTATATAATCCTAATCTTGAAGTTGATCCAATTGAAAATATATTTTCCTTATGGGATACTTTCTAACCTCTACTGTCTACGCTTCATAATTCTTTTTTTCATGATCTGCTTGATCAACCTACTTCAAATTTTAATGATGTTCAAACTATGTTTCAATAAGTAGTTAAGAACAAGGTAGTTGCATCACACAGGTAGAGGAGAAAAGTATAGAAAACATGTTTCATCTTTCTTCTGTCTTTCAAGATGACAATCTTGCATTTATGGTTGATCACTGATCTTGCAATCTTGATATCCTGTCAAATGATTTCAAGTCCTTCATTCAAGTTGAGACTTTGGACAACCATCACCATGACATCCGTATTTCCATTTAAACACATGTGGTGATGTATATCCAAGTACATCGAATGATATATTTCCTTTTTCTGAGCACTTGGATTCATGAAGCATTGAGTTGGAATATATTTCTCATAGCTTGCAATATTTATTTGTGGAATGGGAGTCTCTTTTATTTTAGAATGATTCTAAAATTTCTTCAAGACATGCATCTTCAGATGTCAAATCTAAATAAACAAGTTGTCAGTATTTTGAATCTTTGGTATACCTAGTTGAAGAAAACCAAAATCAATCTAAATGTTGTGTTGGTGTGCCTATCTTTGAACATTACAATGATGAATATAATATTATGAGACATAACATGCATGTTGATCCGTTGTTTTTAGAAACTCAAATTGATTTTACAATTGGTGTTTCTTTGCATGAGTCTTTTCATCTTTCCTCACCTTTAGCACACTACTCATTGTACCCAAACACGTGCAATGAGTTTATTATACCAGTAGTCTCTCCAAATTTGTTAGATCTTTATCTAGTTGGTCATGGTTGTAGTCAAGTATAGGAAGGTGTGGTATTATGATCAAAAGATTAAAAGCTTGAATCTATTATTCACGATCTGTTTAATTGTAAATGTTTCGTATGTTAGGAGGAAGATGTTACAATTCTAAATGATCAAGGGAGTTTTCTGACTAATGCATGTCAATTTTCCATCCACTAAGAATCTGATATGTTTAATATTGATTTTGATCAAACCAGTGGCATTAGCAGTGTTTTCATTTATACATTTGATGATGGTGGTGCATACCTACTTGTTGATTTTTCTAAGCCACCCAAATTTGATGATCCACTAGTTAGGAAGTCAAGACACATCAACCCTCGCTAATGGTTATGTCAAGATCTTGTAATTCCATTGACACCTATGAACAGATTTGGATCCATATTTTCATGCATAACTATTTATTTAACATCTATCCAATGGTAGTGAGTTCATTTTTAAATGAATTTTGATATTTTCAAGTTGATCATCGTAATCTTGAATATAACTTTTTTGATCGGATGAAAGATTCTTGTTTTGTTAATTTTTCTTCATCATGTGAATCCCTTGCATTGCACCTAGGGTTGGGGATCATATCTCTTGCGGATATACAAATTTTCAAATCGTGTCATTCTCATTATCAATATGAAGGTCATTTTCGGCTGGAAGATTCCTTCTTGTCAAGCACTTCTGAGGTCAATAACCTTCTTATCACTTTCACACATTTCATGGATCTAATTATATTTTTCGCATAATCTCTCTTATCTAATGATGGTAACTTCTTGAGTCATTCGACAAATCAAAACCCTTCTTCTGATATGAATACCTAGTTTGATTTTATCCTTGTTTCCAATCTTTCACCAGCCTGGTATCTCAATTGGTTTCTTGAATTTGCGATGTGAGTGATTGTTTTAAATGCCTTAAGCTTTCAAATTGTTGGCATGGTGTCTAATAAGATACAAAGGGAACCAATGGAGAATCAAGGATCTTAAAGTCACCAATTTTATCATGGTTTAGGTTCAAACGACTATCTCTCAATATACCATTGTCCCATTAGCATTTCACAATTCATAAAATTTTTAGGAGGTTGAGGCACTTCAACATGAGCTGATTGTTATGCCAGTTTCTCACCATCTTGACAAATTTTCTATACAAGATCATATTAAATTCCCCTCATAGTATTCTCTTTGCGATTCGAACAAATTAATTGAAAATTCAGTTTCTCATGGGAATCGGGGTTTTCAAAATGATTGTTCTAAATATCATGATCCAATCGCCGAATGGTTAGACAAATCTTACATCACAAGCTCTGTTGTAAATAATAAGTTTCGATCTTTTCTAATGTTTGTGAAAACTAAAAACATTAATGAATGTACTTCTACGAGAATCTTTCAAGGATTGTATGATCTTCATTTCAAGCAACAAGGTAAAGCTCGAAACTGGTTAAATCTGGTAAGTATGACACATATTTTTGTTGATAAGGAAGACCTTCAATTCATTATGAAGGTTTTTCAAGTTGTAGTATTTTCTTGTGCACAATGCCTTATAATTCTTTTAATTTCTTATATCTTTGTGATTGCAGGTCAGGAGTTGTTACGGTGGCTACATTAGAAATTCCATTATACTTATCCTTGACTTCTATTTGGTTAGGTTAGGGGTAGCTTTAGTTGCATGTTAATTTCACTTGCACACTCATCCCTGCATTTCCTCTTATCTAGTAATTTGCATTTTTTTGTTTGATTTGTTTTTTTCCACGTTCCTTTTGAAGTTAAGTCTTACTTCTACTCTAATTTTACTTTTGTCTTCCTTGTATGTATTTTGGTATCTTTCTTGTTTAATAACACTTCGCATGACGATTCTCTCACTTGAATAAAAAGACAATGTGGAAAAACTTGAAAAGGGAAATTGCGATGACAAATAATGCTTGGCTTATTTGTTATCCTTATCTCTATCTTGGATTTACATATCTTCAGAGTTAATGATGTCTAGACAAAAAATATGATTTGTTCTAGACATAAAACCTTTGGTCGAACTACAAAGCCCGTATCTTTATGACGATCTTCATTCTTGACTTAGCCTTATATCGAATAATGTTTCGACATGTCAACCTAATAGAGTAGATGTAACACCCTCCTCCCACATTTACCCAAGAAACCAGCCAGCCAGGGTAAACATGCAATGAGAGGCCATTATGATAAGATTCAACCTCCTTGGTGCCTTTAAGGAAATGGAATCGACGCAACATCACATACAGTCATCCAACATCATCCACATAACCCTCAAAAGACAAGCTGACCACTCAGATTGCTTTTTCCTGGGTCCTACTACTATTTGAGAGACTTAGGGCAGGGTAATGCTCCCTAGACACTGCCCAGGCAAGTTGTCCCTAGGTCCTACTACTATTTGAGAAACTTAGGGCAAGGTAACGCTCCCTAGACAATGCCCAGGCAAGTTAGTTTCAGGACTAATGCTCCCCAGACACTGCCCAAGCGCTTTATAACACTTCCCAGACATTGCCCAGGTGAGTTAGTCTTAGCACTAATGCTAGCATTCCGGGATTTGAGCCACCTTTTTCGGCCCAGAGCCTGAGACACTACCCTGAATGGAATGATCACTTAGAATTAGTAAGGATGCAAGGAAACAATGATGCAAAATCAATAATATGAACAAGATCATCACCAGACCCCTACTAGCCATGATAGGCATTTCATCAAACATATCATCAACATGTAACCTATAGGTGTAAATAACATAATTAAGTGTAGGGATATCATACTTATCTGATAATCGCTATGAACCATTGTTCCCTCATGCCATTTGCTGCATTATCCTCCATTAACTCATAAACACATTTTCCATTCATATACAAGTAAAAACATGCTTAGAACCATACATAGCTACTGTCATGAAATATGCATATAATGAGCATAATAGGAATATAAATACAATATACATATTAGCCCTCAAATCCATAAATACATCTGTACCTTTACACATGAAAATCAAGGGTATGGATTTCTCATTAATGAATTCAATGAACTAACTGGAGACGGGACTACCATGTTCCACCCGATATAGAATGGCTAAGCCAAATCTCTCTTCAGCCATTAACCCCTGTGCCATATTCCAAGAATGAATGTGGGATCTCATAGAACACATCAATCTAAACAGATTCCAGAGGCCATCCACCTCAACCCATCAAACAGTGATTCCACCTCACGGTCGGACATCACCAAAGCAATCATCAGATTGGTCTCCATCCAAGCCTTCCAGGGCTTCCAGAGTGTTTGTCCAACCAAGCCTTCCAGAACTAGTAACTCAACCCCCAACTTATACAGGGCTTCCAGAGTGTTTATCCAACTAGGGCTTCTAGGACTAGTAACTTAACCCACCAAGGGCTTCGTGAGTGTTTGTCCAACCAGGGCTTCTAGGACTAGTAACTCAACCCAAGCTATTACAGGGCTTCCAGAGCGTTTGTTCAACCGGGGCTTCCAAGACTAGTAACTCAACCCAAACTATGGAAACATGAGAACGAACCAAAATGAAGCAATGAAAGTAAACCCACAATCACCATGGCTATCTAGGAAATGGCAAGGCTAGGCAATCCACTATCAGTCCCGACCATCCTCCATGTCAATGACAGATCATAACCAAGAAACCACATGCATGTGCCATGCATGCCAAAACTAGTGAAGAAATCATACATGCAACTCGGTACCTGCAATAAAATATGATGTAGCTGCTGATGTCAATGCCTTCTTGCACTTTCCTACTCTTCCTCTGCCTTCTTGCTCCAAGAATCCAAGTATGCCACACCCTCCAAGAGTGCTCCAAGAAAACTCGAAGTATCCAAGAGTATGAGAGAGAGAGAATAATTAGAGAGCTCCAAAGCTAAACTGACCAAGTCCCCACCACTGATCCTTAGAAGCCTTTTTATTAATGAGGCCTCTATTTTCTTCATTTTCCATTATTTTCCTTCAATTTCTCCTCACATGCAACTTGTGACCTTTCACCTTCATTTTCTCCTAATTCCCTTTATTTTCTTAAATAAATGTGCCAAAATACCTTTTTGCCTATTTAATGCCTTAGCCATAGCCTTTGCCAATTTCCTTAGCCATAAAAACCAAATGAACACCCCCTAGGGTTTCCTGCCCACCATCCAACTTGGAAGACGTATCCCATCATTCTTGGTACTTATATATTTTTACATGGAATTTTCACCAGGGTTGTTATAGTAGAGAAGGGAAAGGACAAAAACTTTAAATGAGCATATAACTATTTTGCTCTCAATAAGTTTGGATCCCTATCCATCATCAAAATAAATAAGTGCCCTTGCACATTATATTAGTGACTAAATAAAAGGTGAAGAAGAGAAATGCAGAGAGTTGAAGAAAGTAACTTTGTCAGGGTATTGTTTAGGCTCACTGGTAGCGAAGCAATGCTTGTGGTTCCTTGAGGTGACTCTGTCAAGTAATTGTCTAGGCTTGATAGTAGTGGAGTGACATCGACGAATGTGCTTAACAAGCTCAGTATACTTATTATCCTTCTCCTCTATCGAAATAGTTGAGGTGTGACTAGACTTATGTTGACATGTTTGAAGTTGAGAAAGGAATAAAAGAGACTATATATTTATCTAGGATAAGTGGAAAAGTTGGGGCATTATACATGGAGAATCAATACTTCCTGAAAGGTTGAAACCTTTCACTTGAGGATAAAACCTAAACAGAGAAGTTGGAGTTCTACCAGTGTGTCACTAAGTGTTGACACTGTGATCAACACCCTTAAAATTTTTTCCTTCATGTGGATTTTGGAGGATACCAAGGATCTAACGATCTATTTGCTTTATGATCAATAAACGTTATGCTAAGTGGTTAAGTATTCTTCTCGGTTGCTGAGTGTTGAATCCACTTACATACACATGTTAAATCTGTAACAAGTTCATGAGCACATTATTTTACGCAAGCTTGAACATGCATAATAGAGTCCATCAAGACAGTGTTTGTGTGATGTTCAACTTATGATGAAAGTCAGTGTGCACTTTCAATTGACAGTCTCTCACTTTTGGTTGTGATTGTAATTCTACTTCGATGTGTTTTTCTAACTATCGATTTTATGCACCTTCACTTTTACAAGTGTCACTTTCATTTTTATCACTGTATCATTTTCTATTTTTTCACTTCAATAAGTTTCTCTTTCATGTTATCTTCACTCTAACATGCGTCACTTTCAATGTCGTTCGTATTTTTCAAGTGTTGTTGCAAATGTCATATTTTCGCATGAAAAGAATCACACATCGCAAAAATGTAGTTTTGGTTTGTTTCAAGGAGTAACGTTGGTGTCAATGAGTTATTCTTATCATATAGACATGTATCACACTCATTCCCAAAGTTTCAATAATTGTTGAATAAGTGTCATCATCATCATTGTAAAGTGTACCTTTTGTGTTGCACTTCGTGAAAGCTATCGCAATATCATCACATTGAGGGAAGATTGTTGTTCATGTGTTCATAGTGATCAATGATGTGTCGTCGACTATTCTAAGTGTGTGATCATTCTCAATTCCTATCCTTATTCACTTTGGACTCATTGATCGCACACTTAGCCAAATCCAGAAAAAATCTGAATCGAGCAACCTGGCCTCACTCAGCCTTCCCAAACTATGCACTGCACAGTCTGAGCCCTCAAGCTTTGACCTTGCATCTTGGCACTGTGTAATGCATAATTTTTTCCTTCCAGAATTGTGCATTGTGTAGTATTAATGCTCAACCCTAACCCCTTGAGCTCTAGAACTATGCAGCCCTGCATCCTAGCCAGTATTTTGTTGTGCATTACGCAATCTCAGTCATCAAGTTGTGTCCTTGAGTTCTTGAGTTGAAAAACCACACAATCCATTGATCATTCTCCCTCTAGAACTGCACATTGCGTAGTCTCAAGGCTCAAGAATTCCTCCTTGACCTCTAGAACTTTGCAATATATTCCTTTAGTCAACCGCTTCTGTGCACTGTGTGATCTCAAGCAATAAGCCTTAGTATTTATCTCTTGAGATACGTAACTGTGCAAGCCCCATGCCTTTGTCCCTCTAGAATTGCACAGTGGGAAATCTCATGCCTCAAGCCCCCAGACTGACCCCTTGAGCCCCTCAATTTTGCAATTGCCTTGTCCTGGCCAGCTTGAACTATGCATTGCATACTCTCAAGGCTCAGTCCTGGCCCCTCACCTCTTGAGCTACGCAACTGTGTAGTATCCTAGCATATCACCTGGTTCCATCTCAATTAATGTTTGTCATTAAGCATGTTAGAGTATGGGTTTATCAGACTGATGTCATTTTTAAATGAGTGGATTTTAGTTGTAGGTATCATGTCATGTTATGAAAGGATGATGATAAAGGACATGCAAAAGGAGTCCCTGCTAGAAGACACCTTTGTAGTCGCAATGACAAAGTTGATTATTGAAGAAAACATGAAGAGACACTTTCCCATAGAAGATCAAAGATCATGATCACATGAAGACTCCATATCAATTAAACCCTTGGTGGATGAATACAAAGAACATGCAATATCCATCATGAATATGCAAAGAAAGAAACAAAAGAATCATCTTGGCAATGCCACATCATCATGAAGTTCCTCTCAAGAGTCACATGTGTCATAGTGTCTTGCCACACCATTTGTGGAAAGTAATTATGTAATGTAAAATGGGTAGAATACCAAGGGTCCCACATGGAATATGAAGAGTCACTATTGAGTTCTAAAGCCATGTAGAATCCCAAAGGTCATGTAAGAATTGGAAAAGTCATTATAGAAGCTTAAGAGTCATGAGGGAGGTCAAGAGTCATGGGGGAGGTCAAGAGTCACATGAAAGGTGAAGAGTCACCCCATTTGTTATAAAAACACCCTCATAACTCAATAAAAGGTAATTTTGGGGCTGCAACTTTCACCTTGGCTTCTCTAGCATTGGCATAGGAGATAATATCTTTCTTTGGAGAAGTAAGTTGCGACTTAATGTTCTATTATTGGTGCTAGTGTGGAAAAATTGTACTTGTATATCTTGGCAGTTCCACGTAATATGTGAAGCACGATGAGCCAACACATTTTCATGTATGTATAGTAAATATAGTAATACTATTCTTTATATGTTTTCGGTATATATTTTTCTCACATGTATTAAGGAAATTGAACTATTTCGGTTGCTTTGGTACTTATCTTGTTGAAGGTGTGTTGTTTTTGGTTTTATGATCGTAGTTTTCTTGTGAACTATTTTGTGTACTAACTATCAATCCTCTTATGCTCTTGTGTGTTTATTTTAGGATAGTACTATTACTTTTCTTCTAGAGGCTCACTATCTCTCCCACTATCGTGAAAGTACTTTGTATACATCACAATTGTATGCCTCATAGTGTCAACTTACTTAATAGTTGCAGCCAAGGAAAATCGCTAAGGACAGTGACAACCAACCATGTTTCCGGTTGGGGCTCCTACTTCAAACAATGTGAGGTCTAGTTGGGACTTCACGTTGGGGAGACCCCCTTGGTTGATGGATTATCCAACACTATCGATAGCTTCTTGCGCATAGAGGTGAAGCAAGAAACTTCAACAGGGTACTATCTAGGATCGCTAGTAGCAAAGCAATTTTTTTGTTCCTATAGTCACTCCACTAGGGTACTGTCCAGGCCTCCTCGTAGTGGAGCAACACCAGAGATGAAAACTAAGACTCTGAAAATCATTTTTCAATTGCATATCTATATATCCTTATGCCCAATCAAAAAAACCAAATCATTAGGGGGATTTTGACATCTAAAATGGGCCTCCTAAGGAAATTATAAAATAATAGTGGAAAATAATAAAATAATATTAGATTATACCATCAAATTTTAGAGAGAAAAAAGAAAAAACTATTGTTTCAACTTATCTCCCAATGGGTTTTTTTTTTAATTTTGATCGGAAACACTCGTTGGATGCAAAATTTGATTCCTCATCCAAGTAGTTCCCATGTTGCATACTTTTGATGGATCCTACTACACGAAAAATGAGAAATACATGAAAAAGCGTGATTGCAGTCACGATTTTTCATGTATTGCTCACTTTTCATGTAGAAGGGTACTCCTTAGATGAGGAATTAAAATTTTCATCCAACGAGAAATCCCGCTTGAAATTTGAGTAAAACCTTAGGGAGATAAATTGAGAATACGAGTTGAAAAAGTAGTTTTATTATTTTTTAATATTTTTACTTTTACTCCAAAAATGGTGAATCATCCCCCATGGTTGACATCATCATCTTGAATCCTATTGGTTCTTATAAAGTTTATTTTGGTTGTACATTTTTCTTAGGAGCCCATTTTAGACCTCAAAATTCCCCTAATATTTGACTTGCTTTTGTTAGTGTGTCGCCGATGAAGAGGATGAAAGAAACTATATCTTTAAGTCAAGCTAAGTAAGGAAACTATGGTGATCAATGGAATAAGCAATAATTATTGAAGAGTTAGAACTATTTGATAGAGTTGAACCCATACAAAGAAGCTAGAGTTCTACCAGTTTGTCGTCAAGTATTATAGCCACTACAATTGCAACAACCCTCATGAAAAGTTCTTGTAATCAAAATTAATAAAGGAAAAATAAGACCATGGGTAAGGGACATGTATTCCAAGTTGAATGGTGGGAGAAAGATCCTAATCACTTATTCTCTCTCTCTCACTCTTGGTCACTTAGAGTTTTCTTAGAGCACTCTAGCTTTGGGACAAGGAAGGAAAAGCAAGGAAAGGAAAGGAAAGGAAAGCAAGAATCAAGGAAGAAGAGAAAGGTCAAGTAGCTTCACTAGGAATACTTGTAGGTAACCTTTTTCATGTGTTATTTCCTCACTTGTTTAGACATCCATGGCTTTTCATGTTGGTGTATGGTTACCTTATTTTCAGTGGCATGGTTTTGTCGGGTTATGACAATGTTTTTTAGCCTAGCCTTTCCTTTTTCAATATGCCATGGCGTTGGGATGTTTACTTCATTTTAATATGGGGTGGAGGTGGTATAAATTTTCTTTCGCAAAGTCCTAGGAATCCCTTGACCAGTTTTGATGAGATACATGGTAAATCTTGAGGCATGAGTCTCATTTTAGGGCCTAGTGATTAGCGTTTGGATTGCGGTAAAGCCTCAGAGACTGGTCTCTGTTTAGGGCCTAGTGATCCATGATTGGATTGCAGTAAAGCCTGAGAGATAAGAAGATGGAAAATTCCTCAAGGATAGTGATGGATTCCAGATGGCATTCCAAGTTTGGTCTAGTTGTGATCAGAGCATCAGCTTTTGTGTGATCACGGTTTGGTGAGGGTAGAGGTGGTTTAACCTCTGGATTCCCTTGGTTTTTCTTGGATTGGTTGTTCTATGAGATCCCACATTCATGCTTGGAATATGGCACGGGGGTGAATGGCTGAAAGAAATATATGGTTAAGCCATGTCTATGGTTGAGTGGTACGTGGAAGTCCCGAACCTGGTCAGATTGGCCTATGATTAATAAAGCTAATTTCTCTTACTTTTGAAATGGTTTATATGTGGATTTAATGGTTGTCATATCTATGATATTTATATGGTTTTATGTTGGTTATAAGCATGGTTAAATGACTGGTTCATGTCATGGTTATTTCATGTATTTACTTCTAATTGTTAAATGGATGGATGCAAGACCTAATTGATGATATAATAGTTCAATGGAGAAGCAGGTGATCCTTATCGTTATGTTTCATAAGTTCTTTCAGTCATTTATGAGCTATCTTGTATCTTAGACATGTAGGTTGCATTGATGCCAAGTGTTTGATAGAATGTTAGTCCTAATTAGGATGCTCGGGCCTAGTCCTGATGTTGATTTTTGATTTGTTTATATTTTCATCATGCTTTTATGGATTCTAAAGGTTATAACAAGTTCAGGGCAGAGGCCGGGATTCTGGGCTAGAAAAGTGGCTCAATTCTTGGGGACGCTAGCACAGGTCTGCAAGAAAAAGTCCAGGGACGCTGGCACACAGGCATGTCAGAGTGACTTTGGCTTCTAGTCATTGTCTTTCCTATATCATGACAGTGACCAAGGGCTAAAAGGCTTAAATCATCAGTGGGACTTAGGGACAGGATGTCTAAGTTGATGTCATGCCTCTTGAGGGTGTTGTTGTTGATGTGGATGGGTTTGTTTGATATGTTCCGTCGATTCCATTTCCTTAAGGTCACCAAGGAATTTGAATCCCTTATATTAGCCTCTCCTGGCGCATGTTTATCCTAGTTGGCCAGTTGGTTGGGTGGACCTAAGAGGAGGGGTTGTTACAACAACCCCCCTCCAAAATTCTTCCTACACTTTGATTTTTGGGCCTACCTAATTAGGGGAATTTTGAGGTCTAAAATGGGCCTCCTAAGAAAAATGTACAACCAAAATAAAATTTATAAGAACCAATAAGATTCAAGATGATGATGTCAACTTTGGGGGATGATTCACCATTTTTGGAGTAAAAAAGTAAAAAGATTAAAAAATAATAAAATAATAAAACTAATTTTTCAACTCGTATTTTTAACTTATCTCCCTAAGGTTTTACTCGAATTTCGAGCAGGAGTACTTTTTGGATGAAAATTTAATTCCTCATCCAAGGAGTACCCATGTTGCATACTTTTGATGGACCCTACTACACAAAAAATGAGAAATACATGAAAAAACGTGATTGCACTCACGTTTTTCATGTATTTCTAAATTTTCGTGTAGCAGGGTCCATAGAAAGTATGCAACATGGATAATCCTTGGATGAGGAATCAAATTCTACATCCAACGAGTGTTTCCACTTGAAATTTGAGAAAACCCATAGCAAGATAAGTTGAAAATACGAGTTGAAAAAATAGTTTTTTCCTTTTTCCCTCTAAAAATTGATGATGTAATCTAATCTTATTTTATTATTTCCACTATTATTTTATAATTTCCTTAGGAGGCCCATTTTAGACCTTAAAACTCCCCAAATGAAATTTTCTTTCACGGTCATCAAATGTTCCTCTTGATTGTCTAGTTTCATAATTAATTATTCTTTCATGCAACACTTGTGTGGTGTTTTGATTAGGTCTTGTTGGAAATAGTTGCACGACTTTTGACAACAAGTTAGTTCCCTCCAAACACAAGTAGACTCTTGTTCTGAGTTTGCATTGATTGTTGGTCTTTCCTCTGGGAATTGCACAATCCTTTTCCACTAGAAACTAAAAAATTCATTAAGGAACTGAACTGTGCAATCCCGTGAGACGAGCATTCCTTAGGTAAGTATACTATGCAATCCTCCCCTGAGGATCAGAACTGCGTAATCCACTAAGCTAGTGAAATGTGCAATCCCTTGTCATTGAGGATTATGAAATCCTTTTTCCCAATAGACTGCACAACCTCCTGGAACAAGTCAATTATGCATCCCTAGAAAATAGGGATTGCACTTTCTTCTTTCACCAAGTGACACAAGTTTCTATTTTTTATCCATAGAAAAGTGTTATTTTCTCCTTGATTTTAGGTATGCACTTCATAAACCCTAACCCTAATCTCTTGGGGGTAAATCTATATAAAGGAGGCATATAGAGCTCATTTACGCACTCAAAATTTGACCCCTAGCCATCCCCATGAGGTCAAGGAGCTTCGAATTTGGTTTGCAGTGCTTTTCTAGGTAAGTTTCTAAAGTGTCATTTTATACTGCATTTTTCATCGCTTTTGTGTTTGCAAGTGCTGCTTTTCCTATTTCTTCTTATAGTTACTAGTTTTTTGTTATTACTAACTTTTACAAATGTTTTTTTAGTATGTTGCTCCATTTTTATGATTGTCATATCCCTCCCAAACCATTTTGCCTACCAGAAATTATTGTTATTGGGCCTTTTTATGCATGTGTGTTCTTTCCTTTGTATGATATTTTCTAGTCGATAACATGGATTAATCTAACTCATTCAAAAGCCAATCTATACTTGTCTTTTCCTTAGCCCCAAATATGAAACTTTCCTATTTCCTAGGCTAAACTGCTGCATCCTTAAGGCTTGCTGGCTTCTCCCATTGTGCATTGTGCAATCCTAATAAGAAAGTGTCCTCCTTGTCAGCTGTAACTACACAATGTAGTCATTGGCATCCTCTATATGTGCATTGTGAAATCCTAGTCATTTTTGGTCTAGATTGGCCATTGGGATTGTGCAATGTGCAATCCTCCTCCTCTTCTAACAATTGAGACTATGCATTGTGTAGTCCCAAGCCTCAAGCAATCCCTATGTCAATCCAAGTTTCATAATCCTCCTAACTCATTTTGCATTGCACAATCCAAAAGCTCAGCTTGCCCCCCTTGCAGCCCAAAATTATTGAATCTCTCCCCAATTAGTGTGTTGTTGCTTTTAGATTGATTTTTGAACTGATCTGCTTAGAGCTAACTTTTTACTGTCATGAGTGCATCTCTTGCCACAGGTACTACAGGTCTTGAGCACACTTCTCTTTCATTATCAGATGACATCATAGTTCCCAATAAATCAACATCAAAGGAGTCTACAAAGAGTAGTACTGAGGAAGTTATTGAAAGTCTTTCAACATCAGTTCACATTCTTTGTGATACACAATTATACATTTAGAAGGAATATGATATTACATGGCATAATTTCAAGGATGCAATCACTTCAACAAAATTCAAAGAAGATATGGAGGATAGACAGGTCTACATCAATATCCAACAGTTAGAGCTTCATAGGGTCGCTTGCAGATTCTAGGCCTTACCATGTACAAATGTCATCAAATTGATCCTGCAAGGTTTAGATACCAAGAGAATATATTTAAACAACTAATGGGTAGCATCTTACCTTCTACCAAGTACATAAAATCCACCCAGCCTACCACTTTCCTAAGCCTAAGAAATATATGGACTCTCACTTCTATGTAGCAACAAACTATCTCAATACTAAGTGGTCAAGATGTGAGTGAAGAAACTGTCAAAGTTTCGCCAGACACCAAACAATACTTACAAAACCAAATCAATGAGCAAAGTGTTTCAGTACTTGATAGTATTGTGCTCCTAAGTTTATGGACTCAAGAATTGAATGCTCAATAATTTCAACTTAAAATTACAACATCTATTAATGGTTGGTTATCAATTTTATTTCAAATTTTAAAAGTACTATTTTCCTTTGGAAATCTATTATTTCTCTTCTCATTTTGATATTATTATTAATTCTTTTTTCTCTTCTTTTTTTTAACTCACAAAAATATAATATTATTAGTTT
>APFE030166202.1:159859-232940 GCA_000404065.3 Pinus taeda
ATATCGCCGATATATAGGCGTCGCGCCGATCGCCGATATATCGGGAACCCCCATAAATCGAGCCGATAAACCTGCCAGTGCCTCGTGTTAAGCACCGATTGCGATTTATATACACTGATGATTACATCGATATGTATGTCAGTGTAACCCCGATTAGGGCGTCGACACCTCCGTCATAGCCGATCGCCGATTGCGATTTATATGTGTGCCAATATATGCATATGTATTAATATATATGCGCCGATAAGGATTAATGCGGGGTTTAAGGGGCGGGCCGCCCAATGCGGACCCAACCCCTGTTTATGCATCATTCTGGTTTAAAAGGTTTTATATATGGAGAAGGCAGGATTTGATCCCTCGACCTCTCCTTAACCATAAGCTGCTTTTAACCATTAGGCCAATGACCTATTCGTTGTGAAATCCACCGATGAGTTTTATTTAAACTCAGAATTTCCCCTCTGCACGGAGTTTGAGGATGAGGAGGGAGACTGTAGGCATGGATTTCGAGGCAAAATGTAGGCACAAATTTCAAGGCAAATTAATTAATATTTTAATGCAGGAACCAGGAATTTTGCAGGAGGGAAAAATTTTCACTTTGTCAGAATTTGACAAGTTTTATATGGTTTTTACACCTCTCATCACCACGAACACAATGGTGCTGTTTGTTTCTTCATAAGACGTATACATTTTCTAGTCAATTCCAGAATGCATGTGGAACCATGATTTCAACAAAAACATGGAGCAGAACCATGAGCCATGAAATTTTCCCAAGGAGGTAAAATTTTGAAATTTCAGAATAAGTCAAGTTTATACTTGTTTTTCATGGTTTTCCACAAGGATCGCAATGGCGAGATCAGATTCGCCATATGAGTTGCAAATTTCTATTCCATCCATGGAATAGAATCTTTGAGGAATCCCAGGGGAATCTAGAAGATTCCTTGAGCCCAAAATTCTCAACTTCTCAGAATTTGGATTTTGGACAGTCGATTCAGCACTACTTAATGCCAAAAATCTGATGGTGCCTTTAGATTTTTTATTCTCTCATTTCTTCTTCTAGTCACTTTCTAAGTGTCAGTGCAGATGTCCACATTCTTGTGCGAGCAACCATCTTCATGAGATTGATGCCTTGAGAGTAATGGTTCGAGCAGCTTCAGCAGTGAGACATCCACTTCTTCAAATGGCCCCTTGGTTGTGAGGTATATGATGTGTTCATGTACTTCTTCTTTCTGCATTATGTTGTACAAATCCATGATTGATGTTGATGCAGGATTTTGTTTATTTCATGTTGTCATGATTCCTTGCTTCATGTTATGCGGAATCTTTTATGTGATGTACTTGTTGTCATAACTCATCATGTTATGCTTTGAGATCCCTTGTTGTATGTTGCTGAGATACTCTTGCTGTCGTCATGCATGTGTTTTGCTTTTGACATCCCTTTTGTGCCATGTTAGCAGGATGTGCACCATGCATGTTTTTGTGTCATACTAGTAGGAGTATTTTGACTGAGAATTCCGGTTGTGGAACATCTCTTAGAGCCACTCCTACGTGAGGTAATTTTTCCTTGTATGATCGCAACATCATCTCTTGTGGACATCACCATTATTGAAAAAACTTAATGTAGCGGCCTACACCATCTTGACACCGGGGCCCGAAGACGTAGTCCCTCCTGGACGAACTCCATTATCAACACTTATGTTTACATGTGTTGATGATTGTTGTGTTCCTCTTATTTTCCGCATATAGATGTATTTGTTAATATTCTTTTAAAAAGAAAATTTTAACACATCACGAAAGTAAAAGGTCTTGGAAGGGTCCTTCTTCACACCCGGACCTGCATCAATGCGTTTAACCAACGCGTCTTCCTATTTGTTATTTCTCTAATCATTTTATCACTCTCCTCAACACAAGAGTGTTTCTCCTCTACCCTTTCTTCTTCATTTTTATGCATGTGCACCACTCCCAGCAATTCCTACTCGCCTTACTCTCCTCCAGTATTATTGATCACTATCAATCCATCCCCCTTGTCTCTTTCCACTCCTTATTTTATTGTCCCCTACACTTTTCCTTGTGTGTTGTCTAGGCTAGTGCATTTTCACAAGAACATAACAACCTCGTCTTAGTGTGCAATTTCCCATACCAGTTCTTAAATGCATGTACATACTTTACTTCAATTCCTGCTAGTGGATATGTGATTTCTTGAATGCACCTATTAGTTTAGGCATTTCCCTAAGTAATTTCCGCAACAACTTCTCCATTGAAGCTCTGAATCCATGTCCTCCCCTTAGCTAGTCTTTATATTACATTTCCACATTATTTACATAGATCTACATTCCATAATAATATTTATGATACAGGTGACCAAAAGGGCTTTAACAAACCCCACCCCTATTAGAGTAACACTATCCTAGGCATTCAGTAATTGAACACAAGTTTAACAATGAGCTTTATAAACACAACTTGTTTTACCTTTATCCAACCTCATAAGCTCATGTCGAGTACTTCAATTTTCCCCTACATCATACGCATACATTTTTTTATGAGATTCATCATAAAGAAATTTTTGAACAAATTTAAATCATACCTCTATCAACAGATTGCTGTCACAAATAGATACTTCTATTCATTGAATACATGAATCTTGATTATTCAACATCTATAAATAGGTAGTGTTACTATGTGTTTCACTAGTTTTGTTAGTCCCTACCATGGTAGGGAGTATAGAAATCAGTTTTAGCCAAAATTCTTTGACTTTATTTCTAATAAAAAAATTGTGTAATGTTTTCATATGTTTTGTAATATATTTTTATTAAAGTTATTTTTTGAAATTTAAAAATATTTTTTGAAAATTTTGAAACTTAGCAAATTATTTTCTTATTTGTTACAAAGTTTGATCACACTAATTGCATATGGTTTGACATTTGTTTAAAAAAAATGAAATATTAGCAAACTATTTTATGATTGGTTACAAAGTTTGATTGGACTGATTACCTGTGGTTGGACATGACATTTGTTTAAAAAAAAAAGATGAAATAAAAAAATTAAAATAGCACAAAATCCCTGCATTGATTGATGACATTGATTATTGACCGTGAACCCATCAAATCATTAAGACAACCTAGAGTTTCAGAGAGAGCTTTTGATTCAAAGATATGGCATGTTTAAGAGCTTTTATTTATCTATATTTTCCCTTATAATCCATTAATCAATTTTTCTAGAGAAATGATCATTTCCTTGTATTGCTTGAGCTCTGAATCAATTTTTCCATGGTTTCATGATTTTTCCTTGATACGTTTTCTTGTGATAGGTCTGGTACCTCAACATCTTTAAGTTCATAACTTTAATTTTAGTTAGGATTTCTGGAATTTTAATTTTAGCTAGTGTTTCTAGGATTTTCAGCTATGTCTTTATTTATAGGTTGTTATTGAAGTTCTTATATGTTTTTTGTAGCATAAATTCCATTATCTTTGAGTTGTTAGGGTTTTTGGGAAAGCCTTTATCATATCTTGTAATTGTTATTCCGGTGCATGTTTTTATGTTAAAAAGACTTATCTTACCTTTTTGAAGTTGACTGGTATTGTTTGTATTTGGGCCATGAATTTTGAATATCATGTAGGGTAGAGAGGGCATTTTCATTTCTAGTGGAATTTATTACTATTCAATTTTTTTTTTTTTATGTTGTATATTATCTTATCTTTTATACGTGTATCTATTGTTCCTACTAGTGTGTTCTTTGACAATTAAATTGCACTGTGATGCTTTTTAGGTATATCCAAGAGGTGGGTAAAGTTGCAGGAGAAAAACAACCTATTCATCTGCCATGGTTTTGAAGTAAGTTTCCCATTATCATAGTTGTATATAGTGGGAGAACTTTTTTCCCTTGATGATTTCCATTGTTGTTTCTAAAGAATTTATGTGGTATGTTTTTCGGTCATATTTTCATGCACTTTAAGATATTATATTTCAAGAGTTGTAGTGTAGTATGTGTCGCATACGGTTTTTTCCTTTCGTTTTTTTCCTTTTTACTAGGCTATATTTTTTCCTATCCTTTTCAAGGGATGCATTTGGCATTCCTACATTACCATTAGTGTCCAAGGTACCTTTTTTGAGTCCTATCACCTGCTTTTTTAAATTGTGGAAATTCATAGAATCTTTTTCCTTTCTTCCATTCTTTGTATCATCTTTATACACAAATGATGTTGTGTGCTTCTAGTTAGCCTGTTTATCTAATACTTTTTCTCTATATCATCTCTTTCCGATATTTGCAGGGAAAAAAGTTTCCTACTTTAGCGGTGCAAATATCTACCCTAGAAAGGTTATCAGGTTTATCATATCTTATTTTTAAGTTGTAGATATTTTTAACCTTGACATGTGGTTCTATTAAGACTCAAGCATCTATCTTAAGTGGTTTGAAGTTGTTTGCAAAATCTGCATAGTGGAATAGGTATGATTTGCCAACTTTGTTAGTCTACATATTCTCACAAGTTAGTGATGGGTATTGGCCATGTTGACTCTTTATAGAGAAGATAATGTCTAAGTCCTTTATTTTTCAAAGCTTATCTTCCTTTGCTTATTCTCATATTTGGTGGAACATGTAATAATTCCAATGTTGAATTATTATTCCTTGGAAATTCATAGTTATTCTTTTTTGCCAATTCCAAATGTAAGCAACACTTCCATAATTTCCTAAGGCCATCCAAGCTTAGATGAATTTCTATGTATCGTAAACAACACAATAGGATGGTTATAGTACCTTTCAAATTTAAATGAAGTGATTAACATTGCTTATAAAATGGATAGCAACAACATGAAGTATTGGTCCTAGGTAATTTGAATAAAAAAATTTACTTCAAATCTTGCAAATGTCATTATGTACCATGAAGTTGATCCATTAGAATTAATGTGTTAAAGCCTATTTCCATATGGAAAATTAAATGCGCATTTTGATACTGAGTTAAGATAAGATTTGATCAGACATATTTATCATGCTTAATCTTGGTTATTGGTTTGGTAAGTGGAACATATTCAGATAGAGACATTGCTAATTTTTGCATTATTTGTTTTGCAAGCTAACATATTTCACATTTTTCATCATTAATTAAATATATTGTATATCAACTATGGTAAAACATGTATAGGGACTTAGATGTTTTAAAGTTTGATTGTGTAAGTTAAACATATCTCACTAATCTACTTAAGTCGTGCATATGTAAATATGACAACAATTCTATTTATATGCATACATTACTACATATTGAGCCAATTTTTGATGGCTCTTTATATTTCTTGTGATGACCATTTGTCGTTATAACGACAAAAAAGAGAGTTCGTGAAATGTCAAACATTTTCCAATGGTATTTTTGACGTCTCCTTGATCATCATAAGTTTGATGGAAAATGTCATCGCAATTTTTGGGGTCAGAATTTCAATAGAAATGGTTCATCACATCTCATTTGAATACAACCTATTTGGACCATTGAAATTGCAACGTTTAAGGCACGAGAATTGTGATGCACGATATGGTAATTGCAATGTGTCTTAGGGCGGGAATTGTGATGCCATACATGGGAATTGTGATGTTATTTGTGTAGTAATTGCAACATAATGTGTGGGAATTTTGATGTTTAGGGCATAACAAAATGGGTCTCAATTCTGACATCCAGGTAAGAGAATTCAACATTTATGCCTGGAATTGTGACATTTAGGCATAGCAATTGTGACGGTTGGCAGCGGAAGTGTGACATTACTGCGTAGGAAGATCAATGACCCAGATACTCTAACGGTTATATAAGTGTCACAATATCAACGTAGTTGGAAATTTAAAAACTAAAAACAAATTCACCTCCCAAACATGCCACTTTAGTAGCCTATGTGCTTAGAGTTGATTAAGGTTTATTTTAATGATTACACAGATATCTTATGTAACTTTTAGAAACATAGATAGATCGTCTTTTTAAAGTAAGAAACCAACTACAATCATACACATACTTCAAAAAGAGAAAATAAAACTGAATACATCACAAGGAAACACACATAATGTGAATAATAAATATTTTGGAATCAACTTGATAGACTTTATTGACCTTCCCAAAACAACTTGCACATTACATACACATATCTAAAAAATATTCGAGCCTTCAAAATTCGAAGCCTCTCTTGTGGTTCTCAAGTTTTTTTTTAAAGATTACCTTGAAAACAATTATGAAATAACTGTCAAAACTTCCCTCGTTATTTTAACAATTTTAAAACAAAAAAAAATCAAAATTTACAAAACAGACTCTCTCATGGTCGAGAGGTAATATGACTAGTGGAACTTTGAATTTGATAAGGAGATCTTGGTTCCATAATTTGAACTTGAATAGGTGTAAATAGATTTTCACAGTTTTTCCAAATGATTGGCTCTAAAATAGTGCACGAGATCTTCTTCTCAAACACAACCATCTAATTTGTCAACTTGGTGTAATTGGGCTTGGTACACTATAAGAAAAGAGGACATTGGTGAGGGGCAAAAATGTCACCATCAGCTCAATGGTGAAGGTCAAAAGAGCCTTCGTCACCAAAAACTGAGCTTCACCAAAGGTGGTGTCGCCAAAAGTATAAGTGTTGTGGTGACATTCAAGGTCCGTCATCAATAATGATTTATAATGACGAATATTTTTCTTTCCTTTATCACACAAAAATTCAAATAAAAAATTACAAATTTTAGATATCCCTTTCACATAAATGAACATGCAATTTGGAATTTCACAAGTTCACACTCAAAACATGACAACAACCAACAAATAAAAAAAAATGAAACTTATCACAGTAAGAGTATCTCTTTTCAGTAGTGGACACCAAACAATAAGTCAATAATTAATTCACTTTAAGACCGCAAAACATTGGAAAAAAACAATGTGCTCAATTATCTAGAAATACAAAATGGATGTAATTCTAGTGAAGAAGAAGAGTCGATACTAAATCACAAATAAAAACAACTAGCAACAATGTAAATTTTGTTTTTTCAACAACAGACTCCATCACTACCTTCCATATCCAAACATCTATATTTTTCAGTATTTAACAACCTCTTTTGCAGCAAAATCCAGTGAATATATTTCATAAGTCTGAACTAGAAAATCCATAAAACATGGAGTTGATGAATTTTAAAGATGGCGCTGAAAACTAACCCTTGACTCATTTTTATCTTTGCATGTTCACATCCAGGGGATGGTTCCTTTATCACTTTGCTGGAGAATAAAAAGATGACAAATCTATTTTTTTGTTTAGTCTTGCTTCACTTGTCTTGCATGTATATTGGGGTGTTTGTTTAATTTTTAGTTCAAAGGTGCATGGATCAACATCTAGGGTGGACAGTTTAATTGCTCCATGGTGTGGATGAACCATAATGCTCAGATGAGCCAACAGTTGTGTCATCTCTGGCTTTAGGACCACCTTTTTCCCCTATTGTAGGGCTCTTAATCCCCATAACCTACTTTCCCCATTTACCCACAACATGCTCCTTTCTTGGTGAATTCGTTTTCTTTCTTCTACATGGAGTTATTTCTTTCGCTAGAGTTTGGAAACTATTACGATTAGGTTGAGCATATTGCATAAGGCAGACACAACAACTACTAGGCATATTGCTCAATAATTTATTAATATAACTGGTGTTGCCTTGTGAACATATCATATTTGAATTTAGCAGAGTGAGGGAATCACTTTTCCTTGGATTTATTTTATCTTCCGATGTTTAGGTTTCTTTGAAAACTTTGGCATATATTCATCCCCATTAGTTATCAATTTCTCTAAGTGCGTTGGTGTTTTATCATCTGTCTGTGTTTTGCAAATACCTAAATTTGATTCTGCCGAGGCCCTTTTATCACTCACAAAAGAATTTTTTGTAGTACTTTTTCCAACTGCTAGTGAACTTGAAGAGAAAACTTGTTTTACAACACAAATTTTTTTCAACTGAGAAACATGGAGACATAGGAATACTGTGCATATCTATTGTAGGAGAGGACATATTGCTAGACTTAAACCCCTTATCATGTTGAGGTGTTTCGGTGACTTCACTTGGATAGAAAGCAATAGCTTCACCTTCATTCTTGAGTTTCTTCTCTTTATTTGAATTTGACTTGCGACATTCTTTATTTGACAAAGGAATCAAAATCATCACTAGCATTAAATTCATCCAACACCAACTTTAAAGATCCCATTGACATGTACGTTTTTGTTGCCATTCCTGAAAACCATGGAGATCCCTGTCGATAGTAGAATAAGATATGTGTCTACTGCTTAAGAACACATTCCTTATTAACCATTGTTACTAGACATTAACCAAAGAGACAAGAGACAACACAATATCAATGTACACAAAATCCCCTACCGAAATATAATCATAACTTAGCTAAGATGTCTAAAAGATGTTCTTAATTAATAAACTTTGTATTTGGAAATTTTGTTTCTTTAGATTTAAAAAAGACTACGTTGTACAACACTTTTGTCTATTTATCTAGGAAATTATATCATAGCATATGTCACACAGTAGTAATCTACAGTACCTAAAGTAAAAGTACAAATTTTCTCAAGAAAATAGATTTAGAAAAGAGCTTTGAAAACTATATGTTTGTCATCAAAGCTTTAATTAGTTAAAAAAAAAACAAGTTGGAGTTTGAAAATCAAAATCATTCATAGGAAAAGAACAAGACAATGGCCAAATTCACTATTCATACAAATAAAATTAGAGTCACTATTGCCATTGCAGATAAATGAAATTTGGGTAGTGGTCTAACGGTTAGAGTTGATTTGCAGGGAATACTGGTCAATACCATCATTTTTTTTCCATAGTCTATTGTGTCGCTAGATCTAGATCAGACAGTTTTCTATTCTCAAGTTCTACCTTTCAAGTACTGATTTCTGGCTCACCCTTTAAAACACAATTCTACCACTCCATTTTATTTTGTTTTTTCAAGAGAATTGGTAGGATCTTCCCATCCTCTATTTTACATCAATCAATAACGATCCATCAATGATATAAAGAATGAAATATACACGACAAAGGCCAAAGATGCGCTTGTTTTTTCCAATGGAACAATCATAATTTTATTCATATTGAGTAAAATTACATGTTGTAGATGTTGAAACAGCATATGCTTTATCAAAACTTGTCCTGATGGAACATGATCTAAAAAAATAAATTACTGTCTATCTATTGTTTCCTACCTTTCTTTTTTCCACTTTTTGCCAACCTTCATTGTTGGGTGTGGCTATTACAATAGACATTTGTGCTTCATTTGTGGTCGTCGGGGTTTCTTTTTCAGAATATGAGCTTTCTGTAGAGTGTGATCGCTTGCTGCCACCAATTTCTTGCCTTGGGATGAGTTGCTCACTTTGCTACTGTGGATTGGTTGTCTTTGGAACTATTGTAGACCAAATCTGATTTTCATCATTCTAGGGTCTATGTAGAATGCTTTTTTCGTTGAGTTTTGGATTATTTCCTGGATATTCTGCTTCTTGGAATATGTTGTTTGTCATAGTTTCTATGTTTTCTTCCTCTTCTATGTCATTTGCCGATATGGCTGAAAATTGCCATCCTTTTGGCTTTGGTGGTTATCTTCTTTTCTTGTCTTTTTTGTTTTGTGGGCACGCACTTTGTAGATGTCCAGTTTGATGACAAATGCAACATCTGAAGGTAGTGTTTTCATAATCAAGTGATTGTGCCCATTTCTTTTCGTTGTGGAGTAAGAGGATGTGGTCTGGTAATCCTTGATTGAGATTAACCTCCACATAGATCTTGGCAAATGTATAGATATCCTTGGAAAGACGCTCACTATCTAATTTTAAGAATTTCCCCAGAGCGTTGGCAATGTCTGCTAATACTTTGATGTGCCAAAAGTGCAGGGTAGGTTGTATAACTTTACCCACACGGGCATTTTGGAAACCACCATGGTGTTTGGGTCAAATTCCAGGAACCAAGATGTCATAAAAAGGCCAGCATTACCCCAGAACCATGGTCCCTGGTTCAATGCACATTCCTTGTCATTTACTGTATCGAATTTGACAATAAAAAATCCTTTTGAACAGAGGTGGATATCACAGTTTTCTGTCCATATGGAGTAAATCCATTGACGAAGGGCTTCCGTTTGGGTCAAAACCCATTAAACCTGCATATCACTGCTTTAGATAAATAATCATCATGTATTTCATTTACATCAGGTACAACAATTGTTAATGTAGGGTTATGAGTTGTCTGCTCGACGATGTAGGCACCAGGGGTCGTAGCTTGCTATTCTGTTTGCGCTTGAGGTTCCATCTTCCCTTTTACTGCATCTTTGAAGGAAACAGGTCCACAAAAGCTGCACTTGTTGTATACCTATGTTCTAGGATTCATCTGACCTTACTGGTGAAAAGATCTCACCCTGAAAAAATAGCATCCACCTGGAATTCACAAAACTCTTTTGAATCAAGCTCCAAGTAAACCAATCAAAATATGAACATCCTTTTAATCAATAAAATCTGACTTAAAATAAAAGTGGCCTAGAATTGAATGTTATATCAACCATGTCAAGTAACTAACATTGGGTGAGAAATATAGGCCATGCATATTAGTTTAGTGAAATAATTGATTTGATAAAGCTCAAAATCAAACAAATGACTTACAACTAAAAAATGCAAATAAATGACTTACAACTACGACATGAGGTTTCCCTTTCAACCCCACCATTAAATAAATCTTCTTTATTTCACAGACCATTAAAAATTTTCTGATAGCAGGTGGAAGTGGTATTGTAACATTAACCTCTGATAGATTCTGTGTCAATGACTACTTCTCAAGATTCGCTGCATTACTAGCATTTTGGGCTAGATAAGATACACGCAAAAACCATCAACATGAAAATGAAATCTACATCCTTGTAAAAAAATGGGAGGAAAAAAAATCCACAAATTGAAACAGACTTTAGGATAACTCATTCTTGCAACATGATTATCTTGTCATGAACAATAAAAAAAGAATTAAGGAGAAACATAATTTTTGCCACATTTTGAAAATCATTTCCTTTTGCATATTCTATGAGAAATTGATGAAAAATGTCAGCTAAAGCTTGTCAACATCAGGATTATAGTAAAACATAAAGGAACCGCTCCAACACATATATAATCCTAAACATAAGTATCTATACATATAAGTATTTATTGAGAACATTGTATTTTGTGAAAATATGGAAGTCAAATATTTGAAATAACACAATTTATGGTACCACTGCCTTACTATTTACGAAGTCCATTCAGGAATTTCTTCAAAGTTCAAAGTTCAAACAATTAACATGTAGCAAAAAATCTCAAATTTGAAAAGGAGATAACCCAAACATGTAGAGTATATATCTCACATTTATATATCCTAATTTCCAGACATTGAAATGACACTTTTTAGCATACTATTGTGAATTCAGCCCAAAATGCTAGAAAAAAATATTGATGCTTAGTTTGCTAATATAGAAGTTTTATACATGAATTTATTTAAATAGTTAGCTTGCAATCTCAAACATATCTAAGGATGCACACAATACGTTACATCTTTATTGCTGGTGTGTGAACTTGAGACAACGAAGTCCAACACTTTACAATTTTCCTACAATATGCACTAGCTGAATAGGTGAACAATAGTATTGCATGTATGTGTTATGAATATATGTATTGCAGACCAATAATAGTATTGTTGGAACAGTCACGTCCAACCCTTCGAAGTTTGCCTATAATTTGCACTAGTCTAATAGGTGAACAATAGAACTATAGGTGTGCATTCTGCATCACATACCTAAATCCAACACCTTCAGCATAGAAATTTGAAAGAATATGTCCAAAAATGGTACGTAATTTGCAAAATGAAAGAGTTGGCTTGATTGTTTTTGGAGAAGACTAGATTCTTACATTGTTCAATATAAATTCATGACACTTTTCCAAGCTTATATGGAACAAAAAGGAACCAAGCTACAAGGTTATTTAAAGAATCCTTACTTATCTAGGGTAAAATGTTAACCCTTTTTTTTCAAAAAGCATAAATGTAAAAACTTTAAGAAATTCAATGAAGAGACCATAGAAATGTTCTTATCAAACCACTAAAGTAAACAGAGCTAAGAAATATTTATTTGTAGAACACATATTCATGGTCAAATTAACAAGTAAGTGACCTTTCAGCATAGTTAATGCACTAATGCTGCTATTAAAATATTTGGCCCAAACAATAAATAGAAAAACCCATTTTCAATCTAGTAGGAGCATGCTAGGAAAATCATCTCACAATAATACCCATCATTCAACATTTTGACCCACTAAATCACTTTTACATCCTTTTAAAGTCCTTCAACAAAGACTTAAATGTTGTGAACAATGTCATAACAATACTTCTAGCTATATAACAAGCATTTAAAGCTTGCCTCTATTGTATGATATGGACATTTGTCCTTTAAACTGAGTTATGTGACATAGAACCACTTTCACCCTCAAGAAAAAATGTGGTTGTAAATGCACAGTGAACTCTCTTAGCGCAAATATGCTCTTAGTATGGTATTGGATTCTCATACTAGTGCTAGGTTTAAGGGTGCCAAAGAGTTTAGATTTTAACTATGATATGGTGCATGCTTGGCTTCAAGAAAACATGTTCTTTAGGAATTTCATGTTGGGAAACCTCCAAATCTGTTTCCAGGAAAACTCAAGTTAAATGGAAATATTTTTGTATAATGGTTGTGATTCATATGAATGCACATTAATATATATGTTTTTTCATAAATTTGAATAATTTATGTATTTTTTAGTCAACCAGGTTTTTGATTTGGTTTTTATCTAGTTCTGATTTGATTCACATTTTAGAGGTTTAACCATTTAAATGACTGGTTCAATTCATGTAATTAAATAGGCCATAAAAGATAAAGTGGTATTTTTGTGTTCATGAGAGTGTTGCATGCATAAGTAAGATAGGAGTTACAAATTCCTCAGCTATGCCCAATTGGAAAATTGGAGTGTCATAGATGTAAGAAAATATGTAAGAGAATATCCTAAGTTTAGAAATAAGAATCTTGTGATGTGTCACTGGGGAAAAAGTCAATTCACGGATAAATACAACTCCAAGTTTAGTGAAATATCACTAAGAATTGTGCCAAAAAATTAGTATGTATGTCACATTGTTGCTCCTCTTCTTCATGTGGAAGGCATAAGAATTTTATAAAAATAATGAAACTCTAAACTAGGGATATGTTGGAACCCATCAATTTTCCTTGACTGTATATGGTAAGAGAGGAATAAAAGTCCATGAGGATAGTAATTATGTGCATGTGAAATCATGATAGTGCTGGAAGTCAAATCTGAAGTAATTATGTGCATGTCAAATCATGTGCATGGGCTTCGTCATGTGGAAGGCATAAGAATTTTATAAAAATAATGAAAATCTAAACTAGGGATATGTTGGAACTCATCAATTTTCCTTGTATGTATATGGTAAGAGAGGAATAAAATTCCATGAGGATAGTAATTATGTGCATGTGAAATCATGATAGTGCTGGAAGTCAAATCTAAAGTAATTATGTGCATGTGAAATCATGATAGTGCAGTGGTAAGTTGGAAGTCAAATCTGAAATAACACAATTTTGGATAGTTGAGAACTTCACATTTGTGTGGAAGAACTAAAATCCATGAACAAAATCACAACTCATCATATAATGCTATAAGTTCTCCAAAACCCTAGATAGGGAAAAGCAATAGAAACCCGAGCTCCACCAAAGATATTCCAAAAACATATTCAAAAAGATAGATTGTTGGAGTATCTTTGGTGGAGCTAGGGTTTCTCTTGGTTTTCCCTATCTAGGGTTTTCGAAAGAATGGAGAATTATATGATAGGTTGTGATTGCATTCATGGGTTTCATTTCTTCTTTATATATATGAATTTTTCGGGTGAATTCTCTAATAAACCCTAGCACCTTAAGGAAAAAACACATAAAGTAAAAAGAAGATTGAATGAGAGACAAAGATAGAAAGTAGCACTTTTCTTACATCTCTAACCCAAGCATGAAAACGAATATGTTCAAGTGCATGATTGCCTATAATAACAACTCACTTCTTCCTCTATTTATATGAGAGGTAAAGGGGATTTACAATAACAAGTGGACCTTTTCCACTACAAGAAAACTTGCAAGACACAAGTAGGTCCACCCATTTGAAGCACTCTACTCTAAGTGACACATGTGAGGCTCAAAGGTGATAATGATTAACAAGAAAGGCCTCCATGGCATGAGAACTACTCTCCAAGGTCCAACAATCCTCCAAAGGTGCAAAGATCCAATGCATCTCCAAGGTCATGTGTCTCCTTAAGTATAATGCATATCCAAGGTCATGTGTTGCCTTGAGGACTCCCACACCTACATATACACTCCATAACCCAAGAGTCCGCATGTCAAGTGTAAGACTTCATGCAAGCAACCAAGCAACCCCATGTTATCTAGGGCTCAATGACCTCCTCTGAAATACCCAACTCTAGTCAAAGCGCATAAAATCCCTTCATGTATCAATGACATGAAGTCACCAAGCTCCATATTTATCCAACACTTCAAGGAAGAATATCTTTCAAACATCCAAACAAGGTCTAGCAACAAATAGTAAACCACCTCCAATGTCCAAGTCCATCACGGAAGAGCATGACTAACCATACACCATGCACCTCACATCTCATGAAGCACCCCCAAGGCCCAAACATGGTGTAAACATTTTCAAAGTAACCCGAAAAGCTACAAATTATGTCCCTCTCATCATAAAATCCTTTGTAATTCTATGCATATTCAGTTACAACTTTCACTCATAAGTGTCACTAATTTAAGTTTGCAGCTCCTCTTTTCTACAAAAAGTGGGAATACTAAATATAAAATGACCATTAGACATTAGAGTAGATGCTTTTTATGAAGGCAGTCTGAAAGAGACAATTTGGGGCAAGGACAAGATCCATACTGCCTTGCTCCTAAGTTGGCATCCATACCTTGAAGAAGTTGTTTGTGAAGTGTACTATTGCATGGATTTTGGAAGATAATATTTGGGGTAGGCAACATCCATACTGCTATTGATTTGACCTGAGTTGGCATCCATACCTTCTCAAAAGAATTCCTTTGCAGCATATTTATTTTATGGGTTACTCAGCTACAAACTACTTCCTGCTGGCATTCACATTTGTTCTTCAAAGTCAATATATAGTTCTGGTTGAAATCACTAGTATTTTTTGTCGTTGCTTGTCTTCATATATTTGGTATTATTGTGTAATTATTTAATCTTTTGCTACAATTAGGGCCTTCTTAATTTCTGATTTTTGTTTTACTCTACTTTTCAGATTTCAGATCTAGTTCTGGAATTTTTGGATTTCAAATTTCAATTATAATAGTATAATTATGGGTTGGCTCACATCATTGGTATTAGAACCCCAATTAATAGCAGATTCATATCATATTTTTCATTACAATTCATATTATTTACTTATGTTCATGAATTTGTTTATCTTTCAAGGAATCACTATAAGCAAGACAGAGCAAAGCACAAATCAGAGATATATTGTTGCCAACATACACATTGATCGAGGTGGATGTTGGTGGTCACCCACCTATCCCATTCGGACCCCCACAACTGTCTATGTTAGCTTTTTATTTTCCTTAATTGTAGCACAATTTACTATTTTTAACAGTTTTTCGGGTCCTGAACTTCTGGAGCCGTTTTGAGGCCCTAAACAACGTTTTTTGGGAAATCTTGGAGCAACATGGGTCCATGGACTAATGTTTCTCTTCCCAAAGTTGTAGTGCTCGGATAGATCTTTCTAACGAGCTATTGTATGCGTCAAACAAAGATTGAGTGCCAAACTTATGACTCCGAGAAGTTGATGTGCCAACTTACCCAAAATGGGGCCCACAATTTGGTGTTTCATCTCCTAGTGTTAGGTTTTTGGATGTTTAGGGTTTTCCATTGTTTCTCAACAATAAATAGGCCTTTGAGCCTCATTGTAACACAGCTCAGAGGCATGTAGCTACCACATCTCTTCTCAAAGATAAGCTACCATCGCCCTAGCTGGTTTATTTCCATTTGTATTTGTAAGCATATTTCAGTATTTTACATTAATGAAATGAAGTAATATTTCCACTGCATCTCTGTGTTTATGGTTATCTCTGTAATTTGTTGCATTCCTGTTTAAATCTGGATCACACATCAACACAGAAACACTCATATATGCATTCATAAATGTTATACCATACATTCGTATATAATTTTATCAACAATCAAACTGTCATCAAGATGTGATCATTCTTGCACCTTAAGAAGACCTGTCTCACTCAGTCATTTCCTCCCCCTATTTACATATTTTACAATATCCTCAATGTAGATTGTTTTGAAAAGTATAAATGATTATCTAATTTCTAACATTTACCATTTGTCAAAGTCAAAGTTTATTTTCCAATAAATATATATTATCACTTTAATCAAATCAAAGATGATCATCATTCCTCTCATCCATTCATAATCAAGGAAGTAATTTGTATCCCTCAACATTAATCTCTTTTACAATTTCAAAGATGGCAATCCTCCTCCTAGGCCTTAATCGTTAAAAGACAAGTTCCCAAACTGTTAAGTATCCTACCATGCAATATGTCATCTTTGAGTTTGGCAAAGTCAAAGTTGATCACCAATCCCATGGTTGGAGGTCTTTGGAATGGGAAATTTTCCAAGTTGACCTCTATGATGATATTTTGTCATGCCATGTCTAAGGGGGAACTTACTCATATTTCTCACCAACACCATCTCCTACTCTGATTTATACTCCCATAGGCAAAAATATGCTTTTTTAAGACCAACTTTGCTTTCTACCTATTATTTTCATAGTGCCAAAATGTCCACTTGCATAAAACATGCATGCCATGTACATAAATTGCAAACCTGATGGATGATAAGGAAAAGGGGCTATCCTATATTCCATGAAACATCATATTCCATACTTAGAATGCACCCCAAGGTGTCAAAATTGCATGCCAAGTGGAAAAATTGCATTTCTCAGGTTAAAATCTGCATTACAGCCTCCCCTGATTGCACACAACCTCCTGCATATGTATCTATGGAGAAATCATAAAATATAGTGCTACATTGTTTCTCCTTGTGCATCTTCCTACACTTCCATAATTCTGATGTACACCTTCAAGTGAAAGTACTAACTCTACCAAAACAATTTCACTGATTTACCTTGTCTCTTGCTACGTGCAAGTAGTCTTTAGTAACATGCATGTCCAGGGCTCACTAAAGATCAAACTTGTGATTTTCAAATTTATGTGTAGTTCTTAGAACATTATTTATCTTTTTACATCATTAGAGTTTCACTTCCAATCCAAGAAGCCACTACTGTGCAAACATATTGTGAAACTTCCAAATTCCACAACATGACAAATCAGGCTAGGGTGCCTTCAGAATTTTATATGCCAGAAATATAGAGGTTGATAGCTAGAGTATCTTATGGTCTACAACCCTACACAATCAAATTCCCAAGAAAAATCTCTAAGTGTTAGTTATTAAGCATCAACCATACCAGTTTGTTTGGTTTGAGACTTTTCTCCAACTCTAGAAACACACAATTCTTGAAGTCTATGGTCTATTCAAGCAACCAAACACAAATAAAAGAGAAAGCTTTACATGGAATCAAAGGTATGAGAGTTAATTATCTTTTTTGCAACCATGGAATTACCTCAATAATGAAGCAAGCCCAGATCTTGTCACTGTGAGCTTCCATGACTCCCTTTAAAATCATAAGCCCCAAGACTCAAGCGATGTCATCTATTTCAAGGAAGAGCCCCCACTCCTCACAAAGAATTTACAATATTGGTGAAAACCAATAGAAGATAACATGACAACGTTAAACCATGTCTCAAAATAATAAAAATGAGTTATTGAGTGAAATATGAAAACCAAGATAATATAAGAAATTAACTGACCTCTATAAGCAATTCTCGAGGCTGACTCATATTCTCCACTATGATAGGGCACCCCATAGTTTGAAGACCCAATTCCACTTCCCAGCTTGCACCACTTTCCAGGTTACATTTTGATAGTGAAGTTTCAATGATATCAGGGCATAGGTGAGGGAAAGCCCAAGCAAGAGAGAAAGCAATCAGTCAACTGCATGGAAACAATTTTGTCCTTTTGTGCATGTGGAGTAATTTCCTCTTCCATTTGCAGCAGGAAGGGTCTCGATCTGTGTAAGTTTCGAGCATTAATCCTAACCTCTTTAATATTTCTGAAATAACTTATTTACCTCTGTGTCCGTTTCTTGTGGGTCTCTTGACGTCTAGTTTGGTTTCGTAATTGAAAGGAATAGACTTTCAGCCTCTTAAGGACATCAAATTTTACACAAGGATTTCCTTTGCATCTAGTAGTTTCGTTGCAGAACAATGCGGTTTTTGTCTTCCTCCTTGAATAGAACTAGGGCTACAAAAACTAGTAAGACTTCTATGAAAGATTCGTCCAAGAAAAACTCAAATAATTCCATGCAGCATAATTTCTAAGCAACACTCTTGTCTCTGTGATTAACATGAATCGATGAACAAGGAGCAGTATGGATTGTTAAGGATCCACTTGGGCTTGTTAGAAAATGTTTTAAAGAACAAATTATTGCAAACCTGTTATAATTTGGCCCTCATTAGGGCTTTATTACTAAGCATGAAGGTTTTCATCTCCTCTAAGGTTTGGTGGTATCGCAGTTTACTGATAGTTCAACTCTCAAATAAATTCCATGAATAGTTGATGACACTTCCAGATTTGTGGCATAAGCCCTCGTCTTTGTGGAATATCACTCTAATCCTTCAATTTTAGCATATTTTCTATCTTGTGAAGTGTGGATCTATTATGATCCTCTTAGGGCTTCAATCAATCGACAAGGATGAGTTGTTAAGACATGATATTTTTGAAGTTCCTTTTGGATTGACTTGTATTCAGAGCTTACACCAGTGATTCTATAAGGAAACAATGAAACAAGTCCTTTGATCTTACGAACTATTTGAATATTTCCTAAAAATTGTTTACATCTCCTTTAAGAACTTCAGTCATATCTAGTTAGGGCAAGGGCATATGGATATTTTAGACCTATTTCAGATCTATGGATAATTTTTTTACTAAGATGTCTGCAATGCCTTTTGAGATTGAGATTCTTCTATTCTTAAGACATGAATTATAGACCTACCTGTAATCTTTGTTGGTCATCATTTCAGTCATCTATGGCCTAGTACTATTATAAAGATGAATAACTCAAATAGTTGATTCAGAGTTCTGAAGTTTGAATCTAAATGTTTCAAGGTATATTCATACGTATTGTTGATTGTAAAGCATATATATATTTTGAAGCATTCAAACTCTGAATATGCAAGCTATTCAAGAAGGATGTTGTGCTAAAGTTGGCTTCAATACAACATCATTATTGTAACAATCAAAGAAGATAGTAATTTTGTCAAGGGCTTCCTTAGTATGCTAAAGTATGAATAGATAGAGGACTACTATTCATAGTTCTCATGCTGCAATCCTTTTATCTATATTAGACAGACGTAGCATAGAAAATCCTTGCTAGGGTTTAGATTGATGGCAGTCTTGACCTTAATAAGCAACAAAAAAAATACTTGACAACTACATATGTTGATGTAAGAATCCCTCATACAAAGATGCTTTGTAGGTAGGTTTAAGCAGATATGTGACATGGAAATAAGAATAGTCTTATATAAGGCACTGATTTGATGTTGTTTTTGTTGTGACACACATTAGAGCAGACATTTTCAGATACCTTAAAGTGTTACAAACATTATTCGAAGTCCAAAGTTTGAAGAGTAATAAAATTAAATGTTTCGATATGCTTTGAAAATGCGCAACAATTTAAATAATTGACCTTATATATATTGCAAGTTGTTACAGTAGCATAAAAACATTAGCTTGACAGTGACTTAGGAAAGTGACTGTAGTAACCTTCTATTTGACAATAATCTATGATGGTATGATGTATTATATGCTGCACAGTGACATACTCTATAGTTTTATAATAGTGATAGAGAAGTGTTAATGATATTTAAGATGATGATGATTGTAAAATAACCCTTGACACAACAACAAACAATGGTGTGTACCCTAGATGATGTGCAATAGTAACATTAAACTGTATTGCTATCATTATAGGTCTGGAAAGTTTTGCAATAAATTCGTAAGGGTCCTTCATCACCACAGTAGATTTCATTGATCCTAAAAGTAAGTTTGTAAGAAAATCTTGTTGATGGTTTTAAGAATAGAGAAAGTATTTAAGAAATGGTAGTGGAAAAAGTATGACAAGAGCAGAAGAACAGAGCATGGAAGAAGGATTTAATGAGGTGCATAAAAATTATTCTATGTAAATGATCTTGCAATGACATTAATGTTGAAGCAGCAAAAAGGTGGAACATTAGAATCAATGGTGATAACTGCGAAGTGTAGAAAAGGCAGTTGCATGGCACATGGAGAGTAACAACTACAATTGAGTACAAATTGTAGCACCTTTGGCTTTGATGGGAGGTGCATCTCACCTAAAGCTTTTACTCTTAAAAGGGGGTGAATGGAACTATAGATAGTCCTTTGTATAAATTCATTGTTGTTTAGAATCATTGTTGGACAAAGCATGTCTAGTAAAGTTAGCTGATATAGTTGAGGGGCAGAGTGATGAAGGATAAATGATCAATTGAAGTAAGACTTCTCAGGGAGCTATAAAATAGCTTGATGACTCTTCTAGCCTAAAAAAGGCAAGACATGATCACTAAGTATGGTGATTTTAATGCCTTTGATATATCCCTATTACTTGAAAATTTGCATAATCATTATCCCAAGGGTCTAAAGAAAGAAAAGGAACAAGTTTCAGGTGGCTTCACGACTATGTTTTGGCAAGGTCGCTGCCTCCTATTTAGAGGGAGTTTTTTTTTCCAAGGAAAAATCGTAATTTTATTCATACTGAGAAAAATTACATGGTGTAGATGCTAAAGAGCATATGCATAATAACCAAACCCTGATTTGTTAGGATCTATAGAAAATCATCCAACAAACTAATATATTTGATAGCTTGAATTCGGATATTCCACAGTGTTCATCTTTTTGTTTGTCAACATTTCGAGTCTAGACCAAGACTCATCATCAGGACTGATTTACAAAGAAGAGAAAAGTGTGTGATAAATATGGTGTAGGTGGGCTGTTAAGTTGGTAAGCCGACCCTTTTGAATATTTAATTTCAGGAATTAATATTAAAATAACATTAAATAATCAAAATGGTCGGCTTACCAACTTAATAGCCCACCTACACCATATTTATCACACACTTTTCTCTTCTTTGTAAATCAGTCTTGATGACGAGTCTTGGTCTAGACTCGAAACGTTGACAAAAAAAAATATGAACACTGTGGAATATCCAAATTCAAGCTATCAAAAACCACTACATAGAAATCTACAAACCAATAAACTAATATATTATTTACCACATTTCTTTTTTTCCACTTTTCTCCAACCACCAGTGTTGGGTGTGGATGTTACAATAGACATTTGATTCTCTTTTGTAGTTGCTAGGATTTCTTTGTCAGAATCAGAGCCTTCTGATACATGTATTCATTTTTTGTCACTTATCACTTTCCCAGGGTGTGTTTCTCACTCTAATGTTGTGGGATGGTTTTCCTCGGAATTAAGGCAGAGTTGTGCTCGATCTCATCGTTCTGTGAGATGTTCTAGGTGACCTGTTCATTGTTGTTTGTGGTGTTTTCTTGGAGCTCTGCTTTATTTGCTGCCTCTTCCAAGGGTTTAGTGTATTTACAACCTTTTATCTTTTGTGATTGTTTCTTAATTCTTTTGGGATCTTTTTTAGCTTGTGGGCATGCACTTTGAAGGTGGCCTATCTGTAGACATCCACAACAACATAATGTCATATTTTGATAATCTAGTGGTTGTGTCCACTGAATATTGTTGTGAACCAACATAATGAGATCATGTAAACCTTGGCTAAGATCAATTTCAACGCAGATTTTGGAAAAGGTAAAAATGCCTTTTGAAAGTCTATCTGCATCAATCTTAAGAAATTTCCCTAGGGAGTTCCCAATTCCTTCTAATATTTTGTGGTGCCAAAAATGGAGTGATAGATTATGTATCCTGACCCGTATAGGAATATTGGATACCACCATGGTGGTAAAATCAAAATATGGGAACCAAGGTGTCATGAAGAGCCCTGTATTGCCCCATAACCATGGTCCCTCATTTAGGACATAGTATTTATCTTTTATTGTTTCAAATCTGACAATTAAAAACCCCTTGGAACATAGATGAATATCATAGTTTGGTGTCCATGTAGAAAATATCCATTGATGTAGAGCATCTGATTTAGGCCAAAACATGTTTAATATACATATGACTACATGGGTATAGAGATATTCATAAATCTCATTTACCTTAGGCAAAGTGATTGTTAAGGTTGGTATCTGGGATTTCTGCTCCACAATATAGGGCCTAGGTAGATTTGGAAATAGTGCTAGTTTGGTTTGGGATTCCTCCTTCCCTTTGACTACATCCTTGAAAGAGTGTGTACCCTTTGAGCTAGTCCCAGAGCATCCTCCTCACAATCTCAGGTTGAGGATGATGGTTGAATCAGTAGCAATTCCATAGTCCTGTAGCTTGAGGTTCTCCTCCAATATTTTCCCTGCATGAATCATGTTTTGCATACTTGCTGATATAATTATTTAGTGTTGAATCTCATACTTTAGGTCTTGCATCTGAATACCATTCCAGATCCATTGGAAAATAATCTTCTGTTGCAAATTTATGATGAATATTTGGATCAGATCCAGATTTGCTGTGTGTTTATTCCAAATTTCTAGGTTTCTATCGCTCGTCTCCCACAATCAATTATGCATTGCGGTCTGAGAGCTTCCATAGAAATACCTTCCTTGAGTATATGATGTAGGTCTGGTGGAATTTTATTTGCCAGAAGTTCTTTTTCATAGGGATTGTGAGAACCCAAGTTAAAATTTTTGGTCTACAAGTTTTCCAAGGGAAACGTGAGCTGTTGAAGATCTCCCACCTTCGATTAACTGGATCTATACAAGAGACGCGCATGCGATGACCAGATCAACGAAACAACCCACTGTGACAGAGAAAATATCTGATTCAGCTAGAAGTTAAACATACTCCCCAGTGCTAGTTCTACTTCTCCATTTTGAAATCTACATTCACTCAGAGGATAGATATTATCCAGATCCAATCTCTGTAACCATGGATCTATGAAGAGAATCGTTATGGCTGGGCGAGATGCTGCTAGATCTGGGGTTTTGTCTTCATATCTGACTAAGATTTCTTTGTGGCTATGAGACGGCAGTGACGTAAGATATATGCCAGAGCCACCATAAACCTGTAGAGATCCAAGCCCAGTTCATGGTTGCAGCATCCCTTGTTTCACTCAGTGACCTTGCAGAAAAATGGGAAGAGCAGAAATTCTATCTTCACAGACTGGTGATTTAATCTGATGATCATCCAGACTTTCAGTCTCCATCCCCGCACAGGAGGTCGGTGCCAGTATTCAAGAATTCCTTTATCATATCCATATCTGTGAGAAATGGGATCAGGCCCTGACAATGGCACATGAGGTGGATCTGATGAATGGATCAGATCATCCGAAGAAGGAAAAAACACAGACATAGTAAACCTAGCCATCGCAATGCCTCAAAGGTCACCTTATTTTTTATTTCGAGGGGGTTATGGACAAACCATTAGAATTTATTTTTAAAGTCCCAGTCTCAATAAGGTGAAGAATTCGTTGATTTGCATATGCATACCTTGTGGGATCTCTGTTGTACTTGATTAATCACCCTTTTAGTCATCTGCCTCGCTATGAATTGATCTATGGATAAGCCTCATATATTGAATAAATTCTCATTGAAATATCTCTGTCAAGTTATTATCTCCTGGAATCTAAGACACCATGAATATTCTGATGATAGCTTGGTTGAGAGTTTGATATCTCATGATTTGGTTATGCTAGAAGCACTACTGAGACTGAAGGTTCTTATTAGAAAGTTTATCTTATGAAAAAAACTCATCCATGAGCCATTTGAATACCTTATAGAACCTCTAATATTTATCACTATTGATGAGATATGCAATAAGTAGAAGATTGCTAAGTGCTTCCAAGAATCAATATGTTTGCAGCTGAATAGAGCTATGAGGCTCCCATCAATCTAGTCTTGACTTTCAGAAAGAAGCTTTGCACTATTCCCCATATGAAGGGATCCTTGGTTGAATATTGAGCTATGGGAGCCCCTGGGGGATTGGGGTATGTATTGAGCTATGAGCGACCATAGGGTGAGTGGGTCACCTTCCCCTCGTGGTGCACTGTGTACAAGGTGAGTGGTTCACCTTCCCCTATGATAGACCATGGTGGTTGACATGTGTGTAGGGTGAGTGGTTCACCTTCCCCTATGATTGTAGACATGTGTAGGGAGAGTGGTTCCCCTTCCCCTACTGTTGATGACATATGCATAGGATGAGTGGTTCACCTTCCCCTATGGAATATGAGCAGGATGAGTGGTTCACCTTCTCCTGCGGATGCCCCAGTAAGAGATGCATATAGACATATTTTGACATGTTAGTGGGATGCGGTTCATCCTTTCCCCACATGTAGGTGCTCATTACCTACGATTGTTGGTTGACATGTCGGTGAGATGTGGTTCATCCTTTCCCCATGGGTAGGATCCTTCCTATGATTGATTATTATGATTTATGTTTGTAGGATGTGGTTCATCCTTTCCCTACATGTGATTGAGATGTGCGAATGTAGGATGTGGTTCGTCCTTTCCATACATGCGATTGAGATGTGCGATTGTAGGATGTGGTTCGTCCTTTCCCTACATGTTGATTTTGATGTGTGTTTGTAGGATGTGGTTTGTCCTTTCCCTACATGTGGTTATGAGAAGGATGTGATAAATTATTTCCCTTCTATTGACCCAGTATCATCCTACCCATGTAGTCTGAGACACATGTGAAATACCTCTCATCTCGCCAATGAGTTGGGAAAAGTGTTTAGGGACCATTGCACTACTGATGGATGCATTGGGTACTATCGTATTCCCTATGACTAGGATGCATGGTGTTCTTCAACTTGATCTAGGATCAAGTCTGATTGAGGTTTTACCTCTAGACTAACTTTTGTCAGTAGAGAGTGGTAAGGTTTTGTGACTCACTCTCGATAAGTTCTTCTTCATTATTACATCAATGTTCAGTAGAGCAGAGTAGATACGAGATACATAGATGGTTCAAGGGGACAGGATGGCATGATGATCGATAATAATGACTAATGGTTTGATATGTGGAATTCTTCATAGTTGAGAGGGAGTGTTAAAATTGGTAACCAGGGCCAAATTCCACTTTGGACAACTTCTATGGGAGATATTATTACAAAATTGAATTCCTCTTTTCGAGAGGACCAAAATCAATATAAAGATAATCTCATTTGGAAAAGCGAAAGTGTGATTTTGAATTTTGGTTTTCTCATAAGAAATTTTCAAGGTCGACCTCTCCTATATTTCGGCTTACCAAGCCCAATAGTCACATCCCTTCATCCCCATCGACTAATATATATAGAAGTGCCCACCTCATCACTTAAATCATCTGTCTCACGATTCTTCACTCTGAAACAGCCGCAGGAGATCCTCAGAGAAGGAAGAAAGGCTAGTAGGTTTTTTTCTTCTGATAGGAGGCCGAGGCAGTTATAGGTGTTTTAGGTTGTCTTCTTTTGGTAGGAAGCCGAGGAATTTAGGTTATAGGCCGAGATTCCTCAATTAAGCATCCACAGAACTTGGCCATTGGTTTGGGTAATTCAATCTTTTGATGTCAGGCCAAGTTTGGGTATTGTCTCCAAGCTGATTCGAGGAAGATATTTTTCTATGGCCGCACATCATATATCTTACTTCAGGAAAATCCACAGGCTGCATCAGCTTAGAAAGAGTGCACGAGAAGCCTATTAAGGGTTTAGATCAATGATAAAGTCTAGTGAAAGGCATCACCATGCATTCCTTGTAAGGTTGCAACTAAAATAAGGAATTCCTGGGGCAGCTAATGCGACTATAGTGATCTTTAGGAAACCCTAACTAGTATGCCATAATTGTAGTTGGGTCATCAACTTGTTTAAGACAACAATAATGGATCTACAAAAATTGGCATGTCATTTTGACTTATTGTACTCTCTCTGTTGAACACTTGATTTAAATAATAAGAAAAATTGATCAAGGGTTTTCCCCATCTTGGGGTTTTTCCCTGGCTTGTGCCAATTTCTGAGTTCTTTTGTCTTGGCTTGTCCTCTGCTTATATATACTCATGTTTTTTCTTCTTTTACTATTAGTGGGTAATAATTAATGTGATTTCTACTAAAGGAAATGGAATTAATATTGGGGCTCATATGATTCATTGATGTAATTGGCCAAGCAAAGAAAATGTTAAAATTAAAAGTAAATTCAAGTGTTTCAACTGTGGTGAGATGGGTCATATTTCATTGAGATGTCTGATGAAGAAGAAGGGAGATGACGAGAAGAAGAAAGGGAAGAAAGTCGTCAGCGTTTCCACTTCTGCTTGAGATATATGCTCTCACCATGACATTGGAAGAGGAGGACTTTGTTATGATTTCTCATTTCTCGTAGGGTACTATCGATGAAGATGGATTCCAAGGATCGAGATTTGTGCCATGTATGATGGAGACAAGATGGGTGATGCAGGTCTAGGATGTATTGTTTGTACTAGGACTCACATATAAAGGCCCTAGCTCCACAGGTATTGTGCTTGGAGTTAGAGAGCATGGTCTATACAGGCTTACAGGCAAGCCTATGGATCATGGGAAGAAGAAGCACGTGGAGTAGGTGCAGGTTCTAGAGAATCAGGTGCAGGTACAGGCTTCAGAGGTACAGGTACAGGTTCCAGAGAAGAAGGGCTAGGTTCCAAAGGCTCAGAGGGAGTCAAGTTATAGCGGAAGCCTGTAGATTTAAAGGGAGACTTTGCAACCCAAGAAGAGTGTGCGGTCAGTGGGGAGAAAGGGTGCTTCCACATCTACCAAGAAAGAATCATGGAGGGATTGGAAAATGATACAGGAGAAGAAGAAGAAGTACGATGCTTCCAGTGACAACGAAACTTTCTAGAGAGGCATAGTTCATGCTACAAGGATTGCTGCTATGGTGAGCGCCAAGAGTTTAGTGAGTGTTGCGAGTAGTGATGATGATGATGAGTTCCTTCCTAGTCTTGGAAGTACCTCCCTTGTTAAGAGGGAGCATTGATTTTTGAGTAGCTTGGGAGGTATCACAAGCCCTAGGGTTCAAGGTTTGGAGGGGGGAGTACCACAAGAGTCACTTATGGGCTTGGAACCCAAGGTTTGGGTTTTTCACCCATCATTGTTTGGGCCAAAACCATGGACATATTTCGACATGTGATGTATGAGGATGATAGTAATCATCGAGATGAATCCGACGCATCAAAAATTATCTGATTCTAAGTTGTTGAAATGGAGTTATGAATTTTTGAAAGTTATGTGTGGGTATGGTGGCACAAGGTCAAGGTTGGCTTGATGTTAATAAGCCTTATGACAGCTTGTCAAGCCCTATGATGACATTTTGTTGGATCCCTCATATTGGATATAAATATGAGGTGATTAGAGTGTCATTTCTCTCATCCAAAGTTAGCAACACAACACAAGAAGAGATCATTGAAGGAAGGAGACTTATTCTGTATTGGCCGCAGGAAAAGGAGGGAAACTAGCAAGGATTTGAGGGCCTGTTAGGGTTGTTTTGGTGACTGAATTTCAATGCAAGAGGGCCAAGGAGAAGGTGTCAAGGTCTGGAGTGATTTGGGGCTTGTTTATGGGTGGACTGCCCTCAAACAAGGTTATCGCAGGCTTATGGAGCCATTCTGAAGCATGAAACAATGATTAGAAGGAGGGACAAGGTCTGCATGAGGGCTAGAATAGCCCATAATTGTAGCATACTAGCACGACCTCTCAAGAAAGGACTACCAAAACTGTAGAGAGCAAGTCTGTGGAAGTGACTGTGGTCTTTCCCTAACTAGGCCGAAGTTGACAGCAGAGTAATAGACCCTTAAACAATAAGAAAAGGTATGTACTTTGGTACATTCTTATAGGTGTTGGATCCTTGTTATTGGATCAGTTTTGGATAAGTTTTACTCTAATCCTGTGGGAGCCATTTGGAGGAATTTTCTTGATGGTTGAAAGTCCCTCCTAGGAGCATATCTTGCAGTGATTGGATTGGTTTCCATTGGACTGGTGGAGGGCAGCATGATGGCAACCCAAAGTAGCATGTGACTAGCAATCATAAAGAGAGTTTGACCATTGAAGTTTGGGAGAAATTGTTGAGCCTATGTGTAGCTCTTTGATGGATAAAAGAGGCTACTAGAAGGCAGATTGGAGCTCAGGTATTGGCCAACCTAGAAGAGAAGATTGGATCAACTTGTGTTCATTGAAGCAGAAGCGACTTGCAGCAATGATAGGTAGCATCCCTCCTGGAGACTCTATGTGTTGTCGTTTGATGGAATAAGGGGTAGCTAGAGAGCAGAACGAGAGGGAAGGACCGATAGGACAAGATACGACAAAAAGTCTGCAACATGATTGTCATTGTATCTTTTATTCCATAGACTGTTGTATTATTCATATTGGTTTAATATAATGAAGATTGGGTTGTACATATTTGTACAATATTTTTGTAAAAGTTATCTATACTTGTGCATGTGTGATATACTATTATTTATTTTCCGCTGTGCAAAGTAGATTTTGTTGAGATTCTAAGATTCTAAGATTCTATCCTAGACCCAAGATCATGGAAATTGAACAATATTTCCTAGTTAAATAGGAGCATCCTATGTGCATGGATTGAGGGAAGCAGATGAAGGGTCTTGTAGGTGTTTCAAGATTAGGACAAGCAAAGAAAACTATATTGGTTTCCTATGAAACAAAGTTGTATTGTAAGATATCCATTGCTCATTTTCTATCAATAAAATTCTCAATCAAGGAGAGGGTTTTCCCATTTGAATTCCCTAGAAAAATTGTGTTTTGTGATTGTGTCACTGTTATTTAATTATGTTCTATTCTACTGCAATTAGTAGAGAAATTATGTGTCTTGGTGTTACAATTTAGTTTCAGAATTTTTCACTGCAACAGTCTAGAATTTTCAAGGATTTTCTACATGGTATTAGAGGAAGGAACAAAGTAAAGACCAACATAAGTTGATCCATATATCACAAGAAGCAACACAATCACAGGAGAACTTCTAAAGCAACTATATCCTCTTGATCAATCCACATCACCATTGAATTTTCCAAAACTCTTTAAGATCATAATTACACAAGAGTGCCCAGTCTTAATAATCATGAAAAAAAATATGATTGAATTTATAAACTCTTGTCAACCAATTCAGTATACAATTTTAAATCCTTCGAAATTTTAACAATAAAAATCATAGAAATGAGATCAGAAAAATACCTTTCAAACGTATACATACACCTCAAAGTTCTCGAAGGTTGCAATTTTATCTCCATATGCGGACAACAAGTTTTTGCTCCAAATTGCAGCAAAAACCCCCAAATCTAAAGGAGAATAATATCTCAATTAAATCTCGAAAAAGAGCGAACCCAAATTTGATATAATAAATTCACGTTAAAAATCTAGTCGAATCGATAGGGCAATGAAGAATTGAATGTCATAGAAGGGTATGGAATCTGCTACGAAATCATAAAGATTATGAGTAGAGAAATAGCACCGAACTCAGTCCATTTATATTTTAGAGTAGCTGCCAAAATAGATTTTAATAGGTAGTACAATCTTATAAGTAGTTGTTATGGTCACTAGGGTTTTCATTAAGTTTAGAGAAAAATGAGATCATCTCACATAGAAGTTATACCTAATGATGTTGAAGATAAGTAATAATGTTAGTCTAATTAGGGTATCAATAAAAACTATATGAGGCATCTCTAATACAAGTAAGTATGTTCATATAAGGAGGGAAAATGGATATGAGCTTTACACATAAGGGGAATATCTATCAATCTTTAAGGAGATGAAAAATATGTTTAAATCTATAAATAATGTTATCAATAAACTTAAATAGCTATAGGTAGCCCATCATTGTTTAGGAAGTTCACTTAGAGCTTAAAAATACCCTATTAAAAGCTAACCATAGCTTAGAAGGCCTTCACATGTGTTGTTAAGAGAGACATGGGATAAATTTTGACTAAAGGAAATAAGGGGTACAATACGATCAATGTATAACACCTACTCAAATCACTAAGAATATACCGAAACCGTCAAGATGACGCACTTCTCTGAGAAAAATTATGAAACACCATGGAACAAATCAAATTAAAAATTATAGCCAAAGCATCAAGAATTAGAATAGAGTGTTTAAGTGAACACAATAAAAATAGTAGACATTGGACATAATATCATATACACATGGATCATACATATCTAGCTAAATGTGGTAGCTAAAGGAACCTCTTCCTACACCTAGTGTCCTAGAAGGCTAAGGCAAGGTGTGATCAAACCAATTATACATCCATGAATTACATATAGATTTATATACCTTAGATGGAAAATGATCAACGTGACAGGAATCGTAGGGGTTGAGATGACAATTTGTTAATTTTAGTTAACAATGGTATGTTCTATGCTTATCACAATTACTTCAATGTTCCTTAAGCAACCCAATAGCAATTTCAATTTAGATTTCCAGTGGAAATCACATTAATCATTAATCACATTGAAAGTAAAAGTAGATAGAACATAAAACAATATGCAGAAGATAAGTTAAGAGGACACCAGATTTGGCAGGGAAAAATCCCAATGTTGGGAAAACCCTTTGATCAATTCTTCTTATTATTATATCAAGAGTTCAGTAGAGAGAGAGAATACAAAAGTCAAATTGACTTGCCCAATTCAAAGTCAAAAAAATCCTATCAATCTATACAATCAAACTTCAGCCCTAACCAAAAAGTCAACATTGGTCAAATCAACAATAAATCATCCTCAAAATAGCTTGGTCTTTCGCAATCAAACTTGACCCGATAAGGAGGTCAAAATTAGCCTAAAATAACTCGGTCGAACTCAGTGAAAGGAGGGAGAAAAATTGTTATAACTTTTTATGGTCAAACTGCAGTCAACCATGAAGTCAACACTGGTTAAATTGCCCATATTCCCTCGATTTTTGTGCCCAAAAATACGGCCTAAAGAGAGATAAAAGATCCTCCAAAAATTGCAGTCAAATTTGGTCAATACCTCCTTCATAAATGTTGGTAAAACTTGGTCTACTGCCTGAAATTTTAGTCCTACAATTCAACCCATAAAAATCATCCTTCTTGCCACATGTATGAGAGAGTTAAGTTGCCCAATAGTTGTATGAACCAATGAGAGAAGGAGAGAGAAGAATCTATGACTGATGATGATGCCAAATGAGGTGTGATGTCACTTGTATTTATACAATTCACAGTGGGTGAAGAGACACATCCATTGGGCTTCTTGAGCCTACATGTTGATGTAGCCGACTTGAACAATTTGTAAATGTGTGGGCATAAATTCAAATCACACTTCCACTTGTCAAAATGAGATGATATTCATTTCAATTTTGGTCCTCTCAAAAATAGGAATTTAATGCAATCATCATCTCCATCAAATGAGCTATCCCAAGGTGGAATTTGGCCATATTTTCCAATTTTAACATAATCAAAATTTTAAAATATCCTCTAAAATCCCAAATAGAAAATGGGGTAACAGATCCCATGACATCCAACTTGTGATCTACAGTGGGAAATCCTCAAACTATCTCTGAAGAAATATGTCTCATTGAGGTCGAGGTTAAGAAGAGGTAGATGCCTCACTAATTTGGTAGTTGAAGAAGTTTGAGTCTTGGTTTGTCAATATGGCCCTAAGTAGGCAAGGCAACATGGAAGGAGGTGACCCCCTTGGAAGAGTTTTATAGGGGAAGGCCACATAAGGCCTTATATAGAGATCTAAATCAAAGGAGCTCCCTCATAAAAAATTCTAGACATGTATTTATAGAATATAGATAATGACCCATCCAAATGTTGATAAAGATAATAGAACATCCCTTGAAACTCATAATAAATGGGGGCATCTACAGATGAGGTGATCCTTTAATTATATCTCTTGTATATGGAAAATCTAGCATATTTTATTAAGAAGAGGAAGTTCATTATGATTAGTTTCAACTCGACACGAATGTAAACCCACTTTGAACACACCAAGGGGGATCTGAAGGGCAACATCTGATGCTCTTGTTTATATGTGGTTAAACAAAAAGGCTCCCTTTCATTTGCATGAAGTGTTCCTAGTACAAATCCATGTTAGAGTCGAGGCACTAAAATGATGAAGTCTAAGCAAATTGAATGTATTTTCTATAAATAACCTCTCTAACAACTTGACAAAAACATACAATGATGTAATTTACATTGGACTACCAAGTGAGTCCATCATTAGGGGATCAGCAACCCTAAATCTAGCTCCTGGATACATCATTAAGATCTGGAGAATATCTATTGACACATCCCTTGATGATGGACTCACTTGGTAGTCCGAAACATTGGGTTCACAAAAAATCTATAACGGGTCATTCCTCCTCTATCTAAAAACTATCCTCACCTGTATGGATTCATTATTTAACAACATCAAATCCTACCATGGAAGGGATATGATGGATAATGCATCAAAATTCGAGAAATTAAGATTATCCAGAGTTAAACCCTAAATCTAGCTCCTGGCTACATCATTAAGATCCAAAGAATATCTATTGATGCATCCCCTGATGATGGACTCACTTGGTAGTCCAAAACGTTGGGTTCACAAAAACTCTATAACAGGTCATTCCTCCTCTATCTAAAAACTATCCTCACCTGTATGGATTCATTATTTAACAACATCAAATCCTACCATGGAAGGGATATGATGGACAACGCATCAAAATTCAAGAAATTAATATTATCCAGAGCTAAACCCTAAATCTAGCTCCGGGATACGTCATTAAGATTTGGAGAATATCTATTGATGCATCCCCTGATGATGGACTCACTTGGTTGGGTTCACAAAAACTCTATAATTTGTCATTCCTCCTCTATCTAAAAAATATCCTCACCTGTATGGATTCATTATTTAATAATGTCAGGTGCCAAGGTGTGGCGTGAATGTATGCTAGGTAGTGCGAGGGACAAGTGCTAGGGAAACACAAGGGAGCACTCATTTCAAATGCATGTAAATGATGTGTCAGCGAGTTCTAGGTGTGCTAAGGAGGGAGTGAAAAGGTATGTTGGCTAGTGCCAAGGCATCGCAAGGGATAAATAGGTCAAAATTCTTGGAAAAGAATGAATAAGAGTGTGTGAAAAGGAGCATCAATGAATTCAAGGTGTCCCAAGGCTGAAATGTGTTAGGAGAAGTTCAGAATAGGACTTGCAGGAGGCAAGCCTATGGCTGTGATAAGGTGTGTACAAAGCAATTTCAGACAAAGGGAGTCTTTGGGTTGGGCACAACATTGTTTTGTCAATGACTTGGTTGGGTTCCCAAGTCGCAAAAAAATTAAGGCTAGCTAAGAGGGCATGACAGCTAGGGAGTGCCAAGGTGTTCCAGGGAATGCCAGGAAGTACTAGCACATGCTAGAAAGTTAAAAGGCATTTTAGGCATGCCAAGACATGCCAAGTGCTAATGCATGCCAAGAAGTTCTAGGCAGCAGGGTGTGGCACAAACACATGCTAGGGAGTGTTAGGGCCAAGTTCCAGGGAAACACATGGGAGCACTAGTTTAAAATTCATGGAAATGAATGAATAAGAGTCAAGCAGAGAGTGTTAGCGAGTATGAGGTATGCTAAGTGTCGGGGAGTGCTAAGATGTGCTAGGGAGTGCCAAAGCATGCCAAGAAATGCAAGGGATGCTAACACATGCTGCATAGTGCCAAGGGATTGTTAGTTGTGCCACGTGTTATGGAAAGTCAAGATGTAAACTTTGTTTCTTATTTATTTTACGACCCTAGTTGGATATGAGCCTTGTCCATGTAAGTTGTTAAGTTGCATGAGTTCATATTCAACATGAGTAGCCTAAGATGAGTTACAGGAAATTATTAGGTGAACAAGGCATAGTCTAGTTGTAGTAATTATAACTTGGTCAAGTTGTTGTTATAGTTGAGGCAGTTTTTGGTTGGGTTCCCATGTTGCAAAAAATGTAAGGGTAGTTATGAGGGCATGATGGTTAAGTAGTTCCATGGCATGATAAGGAATGAAAAGGCATGTTAAGACATGCCAGACAATGTGAATGTATGCCAAGGAGTGTTGGGGAGTGTCAGGGCTAGGCACAACATTTTTTTTTTCAATGAGTTGGCTGGTTTCCCAAGACGTAAAAAAGGTAAGGCTATCTATAAGGGCATGACAACTAGGGAGTGCCAACATGTGCCAGGAAATGCCAAGAAGTGCTAACACATGCTAGACAATTCCAAGGAATGTTAGGCATGCCAAGTCATGCCAAGATGTGCCAAGTGTTAGGTTGTGGTGCCAACACATGCTAGGGAGTGTTAGGGATGTAATAGCCTTGGTGAAAATTCCATGTAATAAAAGTTAATAAAGGAAAAATAATAACCACAGATGACAGGACACTTATTCCAAGCTGAATATTGGGAAAAATCCTAGTGATGGAGATCACTTGTGATTGTTTAATGGCTAAGGAAATTGGCAAAGGAAATGGCTAAGACGTTGGAAAGGAAAAATGGCATTTTTGGGATAATTATTTATGAAAATAATGGAAATTAGGAGAAAAAGGAGGTGAAAGGTCACAAGTTGCATGTGAGGAGGAAAATGAAGAAAATAGAGCCCTCATCCATGAAAAGGCTTATGAGGATCAGTTCATGTCTTTTGTCAGTTAATTGTTGGAGCTCCCTCTCATTATTCTCTCTCTCTTATGCTCTTGGATACTTAGATTTTTCTTCGAGCACTCTTGGAGGGTGTGGCATACTTGGATTCTTGGAGAAAGAAGGAAAAGGAAGAGCAAGGAAGCACAAGAAGGCATCGAGATCAACAACTACATCAGATTTTCTTGTAGGTACTGAGTTTCATGTATGATTTCTTCAATACTTTTGGCATGCATGACATATGCATGTGGATTCTTGGTCATGATCTATCATTAGCATGGAGGATTTCCAGATCGATAGTGGATTTCCTAGCCTTTCCATTTCCTAGATAGCCATGGTGATTGTGGGTTCATTTTCATTGTTTGTTTTTGGTTGGCAAAATGCTCTAGAGCCTTCTATCAACTTGGGTTGAGTTAATAGTCTCGTAGCCTTGGTTGGACAAATGCTCTGGAGCCCCTAGTGGGTTGAGCTACTAGTCCTGGAGCCTTGGTTGGACAAATGCTCTGGAGCTCGGTAAAAGCTGTGGGTTGAGTTACTATCCCTTGAGCCTTGGTTGGAAAAACGCTCTGGAGCCCTGGATGGTTGGGGTAGAGACTGATCTGATGATGGTTTTGTGATGTCTGGCCATGAGGTGGAATCACTGTTTGATGGATTGAGGTGGATGGCCTATGGAAGCCCTGGATGGTTTTTGATTGATGTTTTCTATAAGATCCCACATTCATGCTTGGAATATGGCACAGGGGTGAATGGCTGAAGAGAGATTTGGCTCAACCATTCTATGGTTGGGTGGAACGTGGAAGTCCCATCGAGGGTTTGGATTTTGCATCATTAATGAAAAGGTTATTTACCCTTGTATTTCTATGAGAATTTTGATGGACTATATGTGGTCTATATGACTGTACTTTCATGAGTATTTCCTGTTTCTATTATGCTGGTTATGTATGTGTTTTATGACAACAACCATCTGTGGCTCTCAACATATTTTTACTTATAATTGAATGATCAATGTATCTATGACCTAATGGATGGAATGGAAGTTAATGTGTTGAGGCATAAATGGTTCTTAGTGATTATCAACCATTAGGGGAATTTTGAGGTCTAAAATTGGCCTCCTAAGGAAATTATAAAATAATAGTGGAAATATTAAAACAAGATTAGATTACATGAACAAATTTTAGAGGGAAAAAAGAAAAAACTAATTTTTGAACTCATAATTTCAACTTATCTCCCTATGAGTTTACTCAAATTTTAAGTGGAAACACTCGTTGGATGAAAATTTTGATTCCTCATCCAAGGAGTACCCATGTTGCATACTTTTGATGGACCATACTACGTGAAAAATCAGAAATACATGGAAACATGATTGCAATCACGTGTTTTCATGTATTTCTCATTTTTTCGTGTAGCAGGGTCCATCGAAAGTATGCAACATGGGCACTCCTTGGATGAGGAATTAAATTTTGCATCCAATGAGTACTACCACTCGAAATTTGAGTAAAACCTTAGGGAGATAAGTTGAAAATATGAGTTGAAAAGGTAGTTTTATTATTTTTTCTTTTATCTTTTTAATTTTTTACTCCAAAAATGGTGAATCATCCCCCATGGTTGACATCATCATCTTCAATCCTATTGGTTCTTATAAAGTTTATTTTAGTTGTACTTTTTTCTTAGGGGGCCAATTTTAGACCTCAGAATTCCCCTAATGTAAGTACGAGGCCCCTATGCTTAGAACTGTGAATTACACCTGTTGATTACACATTTGCAATATGTTTGACGAAATGTCTGTCATGGCTAGTAGGGTTCCAGTCAAGGTATTGAACAAGTATTTGATTTATCACTCTCATTTCCACGTTATTTTATTGATTTGCAGATATGGTTCAATTCTGGGCAGTGACCTAGACTCTAGGCCTGAAAAAGTGGCTCAAATCCGAGAGTCACTGGCATATCACTGATGAGTTTGGTCTCTGGTCACTGGTAGGCAAGCCTGTGAGAGCTACTTTGGTTTTCTAGTCGCCCTCATGCCTATAACATGGGAGCGACTAAGCCTTAAGTTGTCCCAAAGTTTAGTTAGACCCCAAGGCAATTTGTCTAAAGTATTGGATTGGTTCTTGAGGGTCATGTAGCTGATGGTTAATTTCTACATGGTGTGTTTCCATCGGTTCCACTTCCTTAACGTGACTTAGGAGGTTGAATCATATCATAGTGGCCTCTCATCACATGTTTAGCCTAGCTATCAGGTTGCTTAGGAAGATGTGGGAGGAGGGTGTTACAAGGAGAGCCAAGAAACACAAGGAAGCACTAGTTTCAATTGCATGGAAATGAATGAATAAGAGTATGTGATAGGGAGTGTTAGCGAGTTCCAAGTGTGTTGGGGAGGTAGTGACAAGGTATGCTAGGCAGTGCCAAGGCATGCTACAGTGCTAGGGAAGCATGCCAATATGTAACAAGTTTCAAGGTGCGCCAATGTGGGCTAAGGAGTGTTAGTGAGTGCTAGGGAAACACAAGGGAGCACTAGGTCAAAATGCATGGAAATGAATGAATAAGAGTGTGTGAAAGGGAGTGTAGCGAGTTCTAGGTGTGTTAAGGAGGGACTGAAATGGTATTCTAGGTAGTTCTAAGGCATGATAAAGTATCAGGGAAGCATCCGACCAAGATGTGCCAGATGCTAGGGTGTGCCAACAAGTGCTAGGAAGTGTTACAAAGTGCCATGCAAACACAAGGGACCACTAGGTAAAAATAATGCATGGAAATGAATGAATAAGATTTTGTGACAGGAAGTGTCAGTGAGTTTCAGGTGTGTTGAGGGCATGACAAGATATTCTTTGCAATGCTAAGGCATGCTAGAGGCCAACGCAATGATATGCTAAGATGTGCCAAGTGGTAGGGTGTGCCAATGTATGCTAGGGAGTGTTAGGGAGTGCCACAGAAACACAAGGGAGAGCTAGTTTCAAATGCATGGAAATGAATGAACAAGAGTGTGTGATAGGGAGTGTTAGTGAGTTCTAGGTGTGTTAAGGAGGTAGTGACAAGGTATGCTAGGTAGTGCCAAGGAATTCTAGAGTGTGAGGGCGACATGCCAAGATGTGCCAGGTGCCAGGGAGTGTCAGGGAGTGCCATGGAAACACAAGGGAGAACTAGCTCAAAATGCATGGAAATGAATGAATAAGAGTGTGTGATATGGAGTGTCAGTGAGTTTCAAGTGTGTTAAGGAGGGAGTGACAAGGTTATATGCTAAGCAATGTTAAGGCATGCTAGATTTCTGGGGTATGTTAGGGAGTGCTATGGAGTGCCAAAGCATGTCAAGGAATGTAGGGGGTGCTAACACATGCCACATAGTGCCAAGGGATCGTTAGGTGTGCCAGGTGATATGGCACGTCAACATGTAAACTATGTTGCTCAGTTGTTTTATGACCACGGTTGGATGTGAGATTTGACATGGTAACTTGTAACTTGTTAAGTTGGATAAGTTGAAATTATACATGACTAGCCTAAGATGAGTTATAGTCATTTCTTAGGTGAACAAGTCATAGTCTATTTGTAGCAACTGTAACTTGGTCAAGTTGTTATACTCGAGGCAAGACTTGTTGGGTTCCAAAGTCCAAAAAAAATTAAGAGTAGTTGTGAGGGAATTATAGCTAAGGAGTGCCAGGGCGTGCCCAGGAATGAAAAGGGATGCTAACACATGTTAGACATTGTTAATGCATGTTGATGAATGTTAGGGAGTGTTAGGGCATCACAATGGAGAATTAGGTCAAAATACATGGAAATTAGAAAATAACAGTGTGTGTCAAGGAGTGTCAATGAATTCCAGGTGTCTCAAGGACAAAGTGTGTTAGGAGAAGGTTAGAATAGGAATGTAGGAGGAAAGCCTATGATTACAATTATAAGGGGTTGGAAAAAGCAGTTTCAGACAAAGGGAGACTTTGGGTTGGGCACAACACTATTTTTTATTAGGTTCCCAAGTTGCAAAAATAGTAAATCTATCTATGAGGGCATGGCAATTAGGGAGTGCCAAGGTGTGTCAAGGAATGCCAAGAAGTAATAACAAATGCTAGATAGTTCCAAGGCATGTTAAGAATGCTAAGACAAGCCATTTGCTAAGGCATGCCAAGTTGTGCCAGGTGCTAGGATGTGGCATGAATTCATGCTAGGGAGTGTTAGGGCCAAGTGCTAAGGAAACACAAGGGAACACTAGTTTCAAAGTCAACAAGTTCTAGGTGTGCTAAGGGGGGATTGACAAGATATGCTATGCAGTGCAAAGGAAACACAAGGGAACACTAGTTTCAAAGTCAATGAGTTCTAGGTGTGCTAAGGAGGGATTGACAAGGTATGATGTGCCAATTGCCAAAGTGTGCCAATGTGTGCTAAGTGTTAGGGAGTGACAAGGAAACATAAGTGAGCACTAGGTCAAAATGCATGGAAATGAATGAATAAGAGTGTTTGACAAGGAGTTTCAGTGAGTTCCAAGTGTGCTAAGGAGAGAGTGACATGGTATGCTAGGCTGTGCTAAGTCATGCTAGATTTCTAGGGTGACATGCGGCCAAGATGTGCTAGGTTGTAGGGTGTGTCAATATGTGCTAGGAAGTGTTAGGGAGTGCCATGAAAACACAAGGGAGAACTAGGGAAAAGTAATGCATGCAAATGAACAAATAAGAGTTTGTGACAGGAAGTGTTAGTGAGTTACAGGTGTGCTGAGGGAGTAACAAGGTATGGTAGGCAGTGCTAAGGCATGCTAGAGGCTAGGTAAACATGCCAATATTTGCCAGGTTCTAGGGTGTGCTAATGCATGCCAGGGAGTGTTATGGAGTGCTAAGGAAACAAAAGGGATCACTAATTTAAAATACATGGAAATGAATGAATAAGAGTGTGTGACAAGGAGTGTTAGTGATTTCTAGGTGTGGTAAGGAGGGAGTGAAAATATATGTTAGGTAGTGCCAAGGAACGCTAGAGTGCCAAGGCAACATGCCAGTATGTACTAGGTGCCATGGTGTGCCAATGTGTGATAGTGAGTGTTAGGGAATGCCACAGAAGCACAAGGGAGAACTAGTTCAAAATGCATGGAAATGAACATATAAGAGTGTGTGATAGGGAGTGCTAGTGAGTTCCAAGTTTTCTAAGGAGGGAGTGACAAGGTTATATTCAAGGCAATGCCAAGGCATGCTAGAGTGGCAGGGCATGTCAAGGTATGCTAGGGTGTGCTAGGGAGTGAAAAACATGCCAAGAAATGCAGGGGATGATAACACATGCCACATAGTGCTAAGGGATTGTTAGATGTGCTAGGTGCTATGGCATGTCAAGATGTAAACTGTGTTTCTTAGTTGTTTTATGGCCATGGCTGGATGTGAGCCTTGACTTGGTAACTTGTTAAGTGGGATGATTTGAAATTGGACATGATTAGCCTAATATGTGTTATAGGAAGTTCTTAGGTGAACAAGGCATAGTCTAGTTGTAGTAACTATAACCTAGTTAAGTTGTTGGAGTCTAGGCAAGACTTGGTTGGGTTCCCAAGTGTAATAAAAAGTAAGGGTAGTTGTGATGGAATGATAGCTAAAGAGTGTCAGGGCATGCCAAGGAATGAAAGGGTGTGCTAACACATGGAAGATGGTGTCAATGGATGTTGAGGAGTGTTAGGGAGTGTTAGGGGAAAACAAGGGTGAACTAGGTCAAAATGCTTGGAAATAAATGAATAACAGTGTGTACCAAGGAGTGTCAGTGAATTCCATGTGTCCCAAGGATGAAGTGTTTTAGGAGAAGTTAAAAATCAGTCTTGCAGGATGAAAGCCTATGGTTGTGATAAGGCGTGGACAAAGCAATTTCAGAGAAAGGGAGACTTTGGGTTGGGTACAATATTGTTTTTCTAATGAATTGGTTGGGTTCCCAAGTCACAAAAAAAGTAACGTTATCTACGAGGGCAAGACAATTAGGGAGTGCCAAGGTGTTCTAGGGAATGTTAGGGCATGTTAACATGTGTCAGATAGTGCGAAGGCATGTCAAACGTGCTAAGATGTGCCAAGTGCTAGGGCATGCCAAGATGTGCAAGGGTGTGACAATGCATGCCAGGGACTGTCAAGGCAACAAAAGGGAGAAACAAGTTAAACTACAAGGAAATGAACACATAATAGGGTTAATAAGTCATCAATTTACCATTTCCATGAGGGGTATGCTAGGCACACCAACACTAGGTGCGAATAGGTGCCAAGTGCCAAGTGTCAGTTCATTCTAAGTGACAAATATTCCTCTGTTGCTTCTCATCTAGCATGCCAAAGCATACCAAGTAATCTCAATGCATGCCAAACATGCTAAGACTTGCATGCTATGCTATGTCGTGGTAGAGCATGACAGAGAGTGCTAAGGTGTGCTAGATAGTTCTAATGCATGCTGAGGAGTGTTAAAGAGTGATAGGAAAACACAAGGGAGCACTAGGTCAAAATGCATGGAAGTGAATGAATATGAGGGTGTGTAATGGAGTGTCAACATGTGTTAACTGTCATGTAAAGGAGCAAGTAACAAGGTATGCTAAGCACTGGTAAGGCATGCTAGGGAATATTAGGGCATGTCAAGAAGTGCTAGAGTGTACTAGGTAGTTTCGAGGTGTGCTAACATCTGCCAAATAGTGCCAAGGCATGCCGAGACATGCCAAGACATGCGAGGTGATAAGACATGCTAGGATGTGTAGGGTGCCAGAGTATGCCAATATGTGTCAAGGAGTTTCAAGGAAACAAAAGGAATAACCAAGCTAAAATTCAAGGAAATGAATACATAAGTGAGTTAATAAGTTGGGAATTTATCTTTTTCAAAAGGGGCATGCTAGGCACACTAATAATAGGTTCCAATACATGCCAAGTGCCAATGTGTGCCATGTGATAATGTATGTCAATGCAACATTATGCCAAGGTATTCCAGGGCACGTTAGGGACTACAGGGCATGTCAATACATGCTAGGGGAGTGTTATGCTATGCTAGGGCATGCCAACATGTGCTTGGGCATCCTACTCATGGCAATATCTTCTAGGTACAAAGATGTTCCAAGACATGCAAGCTGCCAAGGAATGTTAGTGTGTGCCAAAGCATGTTAAGATGTGCCATGAGTGTTGAGGAGTTCTAGGTCTCTCTCATTAATATAATTGATAGAGCTTGATTATGTATTAAATAATATATTTCCTACACACACAATTGGAACTTTATCTAAAGGGAATTTGCTATATAGTAAACCTAATAGAGATGAATCATGTGTTGACTCATAGGAAAAATATATTCTTATTACTTGAGGGAAGTGATACACACTAATTACTTCTTAAAAAATTGATTGACTCTAACCACTATGTCCTTGGACACATAATTAAAATGAATCCACAACAATGGTCTTAAATCGTTATCTTTTGACAAAAAATATAGTAATAGGTACATAGCGTCATCAAAAACTCATTGTAGTGATCAATGATGACGAACATTTTTTTGACCATCACCAAAAGTAACCAAAAAGAGCATTGGTTAGGATAAATAAAAGATCATCACTAGAAGTGTCACCAAATAGAGAATTAGTGATGGGCCTTTAACAACCCTCACTAGAAGTGTCACTAAAGAGAGAATTAGTGACCGACATTTAACGATCCTCACCAAAAGTGTCATTGAAAATGGCTTTGGTGACAAACCTTAAAGGACCATCACTATATACACTTATAACAACATTTTTTAAATGAATATCACCATATGTGACATTGGTGATGGACCTTAAAGGTAAGTCACAGGCATGACCCTCACTAATGTCCTTTTTTCTTGTAGTGGTAACAAACAATGTCTTCACTTTCCATAAAAGTTGAAAATATCTCTGTAAGTGATTCACTATAGTTCTTCGTTTCAACATTGTAGTCTTCTTATGGGTATTGTCTACATTTCTCTTCGCTACTACTAATTATTTTTCATACAAATCCCATCAGAGAAAATTTACTTGTTGATCCAAACAATTAGGTAAGCTAGTTCAGGTTCTTTGGTCAATTTTAGAATCAAATAAGAAAATTGACCTTTGGAGCTCCTTTAACCTCTTCTTTGCATGAATTCAAAAGATATGGTTCTCAATTATCATATTGATTTCTATAATCATTGTAGCTCTATCAACTATATCCAATGCTCTTAATTTTGTTGCACAGTTTTCATAGATAAATCTAATCATTTTCTTAGCTTTTGGTATTTCTTTCTGGATATTCTCTTTACATGTAAAAATGGCCATTTCATATCCTTTTATCATGACTTTCTTTTGTGCAATTACTTGGAAACATTCCCATACAACATGAATTCCCTGAATAATATTTCCCCAAATAACCTATCTAGCTTCTATTAGGGGCATGTTACCCTTCAACTTAGCCTTTATTTCTTTAATTTCATATTGTGCTTCTTTGTACTTATTTGTCCAATGAGTATTTTTTTCATTGGCCATATTTAACTGTCTTTCCTTTGCTTTTATTTTTTCTCTAATCAAATACAAATTATCGTGATTTTTCTTCAATTGACCTTTTTAAATTTTAAGCTCAGTCATCACTCTTGTCCACTTCTTTGCAGGGTCCTCTGATTCAGTTGAAACAACAAAAGTGCAAGAATTTCTCTCAATATATTGTTGCAGACTTTGTACCTGTTGTTGCAAAATAATAATCTCCTTATTTCTATCAACTAGCTCCTGTGTTAAGATTCCTTTCTCTTTCTCGACTTGAGTCAATTCAACTATCTAGGCATGTTCTGTAGCAAGCATCTTCAATTTATTTCTTAGTGATTGTACTTTAGATTTTGTATTTTGTAACAGGGTTTGGATAACTTCCTTGTCCTTGGGCTTTATTCCCAATTTTATACTGAGCCTCTTAAATTCTTCATTTTGGGTATATAAATCCTTGGAATCTGTTTTTTCCTATTTAAGTTGGTTTGAGACTTTATCTAGGAGTTTATCTGCTTTACTAATTGCCAAAGAGTGTTTTCGCAAGTCACTATATGACATCTCTCATGTTTGCTTGTGTAAATTAATCTTATCAGACAAAGGAATTGTTGGGTATAATATATAAGCTAACATTTAATTGTGAATCGAGGAATTCGTAAACTTGGAGGCACATCACCATAATGCCAGAGAAAGCCCCTAGTGACCTAAAAATCAAATTCCTACAATAACTTTCTCATCAACAACCTTCTAGATTCATACAAATACAATTAATCCTTCACTTGAAAGCATTCATCAGAACTGAAACCCTTAACTACATCAAACACTAATCTTGCACTAGTTTATCAATATTTTAAATACTAGAAGTTTATTTAATAAAAAGACCTAAGCTACCCTTCAACCTTCAACTTGGAAACTACTTCCTACACTTGCTAGGCACACCATCTAGAAAGATTGCTCAAACCAAAATACACCTCTCTCTGAGTGTAATTAAAGATAGAAAAAATAATCAGATTTATCTTCAAACTTCATCAAATGAATTATTTATCGAATCAACTCATGTATGCAACCCACTTAACCAAAAAAAAACTATTTGCATTCAAAGAAAACATTCCCCTACCACTATGTTTTCATTTAAACTCATTCCACAATAAAAATATTCTCTTCAACTCACTATCAATATAACAGAGTTTGTAATAGTTTTGCACATGCAAATAGATGAATACAATCAAAATAAAAATTATGGAAATAGAACATCAGACCATCACCTTGCAACAACAAACAGAAATCTGCAAACAACAAATATTTATACTATGTTTTAACACAGTTTGCCTGCACTCAATAGGCTTCCCGCACTTAGTGTGATTCCTGCACTATGCACATACCATAGGCACGACTTTACTTAGATCGAATGCATGGATGGTGTAAGTGTTGAGAGAAGGGATAAAAATCATAGTTCGAGCACTCCATATGTCAGATTCAAAGACCTTACACAGACTCAACCTCAAATATCCTTCAAAACTCGGTTATCAAAAGAGATTAGACTCACCCAAATGATATATCATACATGCATATGACCATTAACCCATAATTCTTAGAATTGGTGCATCATAGATGCAATGAAAACTTAAATATTCTATGTGGAAACTTGAGTATAAATCTAAATCCAACATTGAAAACAAGATTATTTCTGGGGATTTTTTCTTGTTGTTACAATTTATGATGACTAAATTCAACAAAGTATTCTTTTAGAGTTTGAAAGAATGCCAAGCATTAAAATCCCTTTTAAAATAATTTTGTATGCAATTCCCTTTCAAATCCAATTTTTTTTTATAAGTAAACCTCATAAATTTCACCCAGGTATTTTAATGCATGTATTTTATTGAGTTTCTGACCCTTTTAAAATAGTCCTCTGTGTAGGTTCTCTTCAGGTATGCATACAACTCTAGTTTCAAATAAGTAAACAAACATATCTCTGTCAATTTAACAATGAGATGCAAATCAAAACTTAGATCCCTATCGAGTAAATGCTCAGCAAAAGATTAAAGAAAAAAATGCATATACTCAAGCACCTCTGATAAATCCACAAATTTCAAACTAGAAATAAGGAAACCTAGTTTTTTCATCGAAATTTCATTAAGATTAGAGTGAATTTCATTAAATAATTTTTTTTGCAAAATAGGTTATGTTGTAGATTTTTCACAATAGAAATTGCATTAATTTCAACGTACTGAAGCATGCACTCCCTTAAGCCACAGTAGCTCAGCGAATGATTTTAAAATTCTAAATTAAATCTACAAATTAAAATCCAAGTGCATATTCTTCTTCACATAATTTATATGTAGTAAACTAACAAAGTATAAAGGGTGTAAAATACCGTGCATTGCAAGCACACAACCATTCAAATCAGAGAGAAACAAGATCAATTAGCACACGAAATTGCAAACACTAGTTAAAATAGCTAGATCCTAGTTAAGAAATTGCGTAAGAAGGAACACAATGAGTTGGAATGGTGGGCCCAACCAACCAGCTCGTGCTTCCTCAAAAGAAAATTATAAAGAAAGTTAAACACAAAAGAAATTATATTATAGAACATGGCACAAGATTTTTGTATTTAAAATGTTACTCAATCTTCTACATTGTGAATAAGATCTCAGGGTTCCAACACTTGTAAGGAAGGTTTTTTTTTTTTAGGTTGTGGTTCACGAACACCTTGGTCAACGGGTGGTGCTACGTCCACAGAAAAATCTGGGCTGATCGACTTCGAAGGGAATCTAGCCCCGTGGCCCACTAGCTAGGCCTAACCCCAAGGGCTTCGGGAAGAATGGACCCTGTGACCTCCCGATCGGCGAGGCACTGATTTTGACCAACTGAGCTAACCCTTGGGGCTTCACTTGTAAGGAAGTTACCTCAGAGTTTAAACACAAATTATAAAACTAGAATCATGTCCTCTCCTCCAAAACAAGTTTTTCATACATATTACATTACAAATTTAGGCTGTAACAACCCATTTTCTTCAAATCTGGGCATGATTAAAAAATCTAGAAATTTGTTCATTTTTAACAAATCTGCCTCAAGGAACCCTGCTTATCTCCAAAACGATAGTAAATTTTGGAAAATTGTTCAAAGGGAGCCTAATTTTCCATGTTGTCAACAAAACGCATATTTTAGAATTGATATTCTTCTTCAGCTGCACGCAAATCGAGGAAAAAGTTGGAAGCTTCAAAACTATGTGAATTTAGTGTTGAATTATTAATTATTTGCTAAAAATTGATCCGTATAACCTAGGTGCATTGTAATTCCCAACATTTTTACAGTAATCATAAAAAGCATGAGGAATTTCAAAGTAAAAGGTGATGTAAAATTAGACAAAACGAAGTCCTGACTTTCGACCATGTTGATCATCTTGCATGTCCTAATGTAAGCAAATCAACTGATGTATTGTCACTCCCTTGCAAAAAAACAAGATTGAACATCTATAGACGACCTTGCTCTTACAATATTTTTTCTACAACTTTGTTAAACAAAGATTCCTTTGTTAGATATGGATGTTCGAAAAGGGGAATGCATGTTGGTTCCTTTTTTTGCTGGATTCTTTATTCATTAAGACTGGTCCAAAAGAAAATAGGATGTCATGGCTACCATAGGAATGCAAACAATGTTGTTGTCTTCTAGAATAGTACCATCATTAATTGAAATAGCCAGCCATCAAAATTTCCATAAGCATCTCAGGAGTAACCACAATTAATAGTTCTTCACCTCAATATGACCATTACAAATAAAAGTGACATAATTTGAAAGCCATGGCGTTAAATATTGATGGAAATAGGGAAAAATAAATATGACAAAATGATACCTTCTGAAGATGACCATCTTACCATTACCCAAGCATATAGTTGAAGCTCCTTTTGTTCAAGAAAAGTGAATCACCTACACTAAGGGTCCCACATCCATGAAAACCTTCATATTTTTGAAATATAGAACTCCAAAGCACATTACTAAAAGGATCTTAAAGCCATTCTCAGAGAGATATGATAATGATTCAAGGGAAAGACAAAAATGACCAAGTAAATCATAGTGTAAAAATAAATTTAATACCACAGGCATGGCCCTACTTCCAATAGGCATCTATAGCCTCAAAATGGATGCCTCTTAACCCAAGGAAATAGTTGTGTCTCATTCATTATCTATAGATTCAAAGTCATTTAAAACATTTACGTTATCTTATAAATTAACTAAAGGTTTTTGTCTTGGCTTGGTAACCAACAAAAGGTAGTGCCATTCACAAGAACTAACAAGAATGAACAAGCCATATCGTGATGAGACCTCTTATCTTCTATCTTTTCAACTAAAACCCATTACCCTAGCTTGGTGACTAGTAGCAGTAATGTCATTATCCTTAGGACCCATGATCATGGTAGGTCGACTCATAATGAGACCTCTTATCCCTTAATTAATCCTTTTTATGTTAAACTAAGATCTGATTATGATTAACCTTAAATAGGTTACTTAATAGGTGGGGAGGAAAATATGCTACTTAAGAGAGTGGGATGGCTTGAAAATTTTTTAACGACTAATATTTACTGGTTGGTCTTGCCAAAAGACTCATTTTAAAGAAAACATCTTAGATAATGATCGAAATATTCCTCGAGTTAATCATGCTAGGGTTCTCATGAGATCTCATCAGGGTATTAAAGGAGTGGGAGACCATAAGACATTTTATTCATCAATACCTTCGAAGAGAGACTTGAAAATATTTGCTAGAATAACAACATTTTCAAGTGACTAAGCCAAGGTTAGGGTTTTGGGCTTATGAATGTAATGTGTAATGGAAAATCCCCTTAATTGACTCCATGGATGACCAAACAATATGAAGAAAAACCACCCAATCAATGATAAATGTAACTTTGCAAGATTTGCGGCATTAAGAGTGGATTACTTTTGGGAACACTTACCACAAGAGTGCATAATAACAAAAATTTCAATAGTTGTGCCTAGGGGAATTGAAATTTTAAGAGTCTTGTTGTAACTATTTTATTTTCAGATTGCATGTTTATTCATTTCTCTTATACTATCCAACCTAATTTAGAGATTAGAAAGTGTCCTTCAAATGTAGGAATACTTCCATTATAGCCATGTGCGTAATAAAACACTAAATATACTCATACTTTGTTTTAAAAGGTAAACTTCAATGCATACTAGAGTATGAGAAACTAGCTACTTTAATTGATATGGTACCAAGAGTTGTCGAATGATGAGGGAATAAGGTGTGTTGACAGCTTCTTGATACCATGCTTTAATGGGGTCCATATATTCACGATTCTCTAAATCATGCAAGTCTTCCATAGTTTGATAATCACTCTCTCCGAGGCATAAGGAATCTAATGAAAGGCAAAAGAAAAAATCCTTAATTTAGGGCTCAAATATCTTCTTTTCAAATTGAAAAGAATGGTTAAGGGAAATTATAGGGTTTTGAGCTTCAACAATAGTTTTAGAACAGGTTCCAATCAAATATTTCTCCTCCAATGGTATTTGAATTAGATCTTCTCAGGGTGAATGTTTTATAGTGATAGGAGATGTTTCCAAACTTACCCATTTTCCCAACCTTGAAGACATATTGTTACACTCAATAGGGGAGTCAACGGGAAGAAAAGGTGTTTTAAATGTTTGTGTAACTTGCTAGTTTGGATTAGGGCTTGGGTTAAGGCTTAGACTAGGATTTGGGTTACGGTTTGGACTAGGGTTAGGTCTAGGGTTTGAATTAGGGTTAGGGCTAGGGTTGGGATTAGGGCTAATTCTAGGGTTTGGATTAAGGCATGTACTAGGGTTAGGTCTAGGGTGTGGATTGGAGTATGGGAAAGGGTATGGATTAGGGTAAGGTTGCACAAGTAGCTGAGACCATGGAGGAGGATTACTTAATGGTGAATTGGGTAGAAATTGTAGTTGTTGTTGTTGTTCATGTAATTAATTTTGCATGGGATACAACCCTAGAGAAGAGGCTCCAAACCATTCATGAGGCCATGGGGATATTTGACTCGAGGAAGAGGGCTAAGAAGAGGGCCACTGTGGCCTTAAAGTAGGTTATTCAATCAAAGGAGGAATAAAATTTTCCACGGAACTGCAGGATTATAAACTTGTTGAGGAACCTGCTCAAAATAATAAGAATTAATCTAACTATTAAATGATGATGGGTTTTGAGTTATATATGGCAATCGAGTTGATTCCTTACTTGATTCCTTGAGTAATTCTAGTAATCCTGGAAGTGATGGGAAATGTTAATTTTTAAGTGACCCTCATCACATATTTTGCAAACTTTCAGATCACTAAGTGGGTACCTTCCAAGGAAGTGCTTCTTTCTACAGTTGGTGTAGAAGATCAACATTAGTTCTTCAATTTTATTTTGCATTTGTTCTTCATGCAAATCATCCAATTTGTGAACTAAGAGGACAAATAAAATCATTTTAAAATTTTCATTGAAAGGTTTCTTGGAATACCAGTTTTTTATTCTCAACAAGATAGCTAATGTACTTTGTCATCACATGGATGATTATATGGGGGTCCTTAGAGCACCCAAGAAATTAAAAAATCTTTAAAAATGTGCAGGAAAGAAAAAAACTTGCAAGAAAAACTAGGTGAAAAGGAAAACCAAATTGGAGCTGGTCACCAAAATCAATCCCCTAAGCGCATCCCCAACAACAACACTAAAATGTTTGGTGTAATATATGACCTAAGATTTAATTGTCAATCTATGCGTTTGTAAACTTGGAGGCACATCACTGTAAATTCTAGAGAGAGCCCCTAACAACTACAAATCAAATTCCTACAATAACTTGCTCATCAACACCCTTCTAGATTTCTGCAAACACTAATTAACCTTGAACTTGAAAGTATTCATCAAAACTGAAACCATTAACTACATTAAACACTAATATTGCACTATTTTATCAATCTTTCAAATATTGGAAGTTTATTTAAAACAAAGACCTAAGCTACCATTCAACCTGGAAACTGCTTCCTACACTTTCCAGGTACACCAACCAGAAATATTTCTCAAACCAAAATAAATCTCACTCTCTGAATGTAATTAAAGATAGAAAAAATAATCATATTTATCTTCAAACTTCATCAAAATGAATTATCTTTCGAATCAAATGGTGTATGCAGACCACTTAACCAAAAATAAAGTACTATGTATTCAAAGAAAACATTCCCCTATCACTGTGTTTGCATTTCAACTCATTCCATAATAAAAATATTTTCTTCAACTCACTATCAATATAACCAAGTCTGTAATGGTTTTGCTCATGCAAATAGATGAATAAAATCAAAATTAAAATTCTAGAACAAGAACATCAAACCATCAACTTGCAACACCAAACAAAGATCTACAAACAACAAATCTCTATACTTTGTTTTAACACAGTCTTCCTACACTCAATAGGATTCCTACACTCGATGTGATTCCTACACTATGCACATACCAAAGGCAAGAATTTACTTAGATCGAATACATCCATGGAATAATTGTTTATAGAAGTGATAAACATCATAGTTTGATCACTCCAGCGGTTAGAGTCAAGGACCTTATGCAAACTCAACCTCAAATATTCTTCAAAACTCGGTTATCAAAAGAGATTAGACTCACCCAAACGATATATCATACATGGATATAACCATTAACCCAAAATTCTCAGAATCGGTGCATCAGATATGCAATGCAAACTTCAATATTCTATGCAAAAACTTGAGTATAAAGCTAAATCCAATTCAAATTTGAAAACAAGATTATTTCTAGGGATTTTTACTTGTTAAAATTTATGATGACCAAATTCAACAAAGTATGCTTTTAGATTTTGCAAGAATGATAAGAATTAAAATCACTTTCAAAATAATTATTTACGCAATTCCCTTTAAAATCCAAAATTTATTTATAAGTAAACCTTCTAAATTTCACCCAGGTATTGTAATGCATGTATCTTTTATTGAGTTTGTGACCCTCTTAAAATAGTCCTCTATGTAGGTTCTCTTCCAGTATGCATACAATTATTGGTTCAAATAAGTAAACAAACATCTCTCTATCAATTTAACAATGAGATGCAAATCAAAACTAGAACCCTATCAAATAAATACTCAGTAAAATATTAAAGCAAAAAAAAATGCATATACTCAAGAACCTTTGATAAATCCACAAATTTCAAACACGAAATAGGGCAACACAATCTTTGCATCGAAATTTCATTGAGATTAGAGTGAATTTCATTAAATAAAGAAAATTTTCAAAATAGGTTATGTTGTAGAGTTTTTACAATATAAATTGAATGAATTTTAAAGTACTGAAGGATGCACTCCCTAAAGCCACAATAGTTCAACAAACAATTTAAAAATTCTAAATTAAAGCTACAAGTTAAACCCTAAGTGCACCTTCTTCTTCGCTTCATTTGTATGCAGTAAAATAACAGAGTATTAAGGGTGTAAAATACCATGCATTGCAGGCACACAACCATTTATATCAGAGAGCAACAAGATCAATTAGCACACCAAATTGCAAACACTAGTTAACAAATTGATATCCTAGTTAAGTAATTGCATAAGGAGGGAAAGCAGCTGGATTGGCGAGCCTAACCAACTAGCTCATGCCTCCACAAAAAAATACAAAGAAATAATTAAACAAAAGATAAATTAAATTATAGAACCTGGCACAAGATTTTTGTATTAAAAATGTTACTCAGTCTACTACATTATGAACAAGATCTCATGGTTCCAACACCTATAAGGAAGCTACCTCAGAGTCTAAACAAACATTATAAAACTAGAATCATTCCTCTCCTCTAGTACAAGGTTTTTATAGATATTTTATTACAAATTTAGGATGTAACAGGGCATTTTCTTCAAATCTGGGCATGATTCAAAAATCTGGAAGTTTGTTCATTTTTAACAAATATGCCTCAAGGAACCTAGCGTATCTCTCGCATGATAGCGAATTTTGGAAAAATGTTCTGACAAAGTCTAATTTTTCATATTTTCAACAAAACCCATGTTTTATAATTTCAATATTCTTCATATTCACACAAATTGAGGACAATGTTGGTAGCTTGAAAACTGTGCAAATTTAGGGCTGAATTATTAATTATTTTCTAAAAAATTGATCTGTACGACTTGGGTGCATTCTAACTCATGTGGAGGTGTTAAAACATCATTTTTGACAAAAACCATCTTCATTTTTACCTGAAAGTATGCCAATCTATCAAAGCCCCAAATTGGTAGAGGAATGTCGCTGGTGTAGGAACAGGCTAGAAATTATTTTCATATAGAAGTTGGTTGACCAATTATTTGTTTGTAACTCCATATGTTTCCTTGAGAACCTTAAGATGACATATATGTGCAAAGTGTTGAAGACAACATGTACAATCCTTCCTTAGTGCGGGAATCCTCAAGGGTGTAGGATCAAGGTCGAATACAAACAATCACATATACAAAGACTATTTAACCACATCTAGACCCAAAGAAACACAAATATATGATTAATAAAAAATTTAAAGTTAAATATTGTTGAAACAAGGGAGATGTTTCCAATAATAAATATTTTCTTAATTGCACAAGCATGCACAAACAACGATAATAACCATAGAAAGGATGAGGAATTTCAGAGTAAAAGGTGATGTAAAATCAGAGAAAATGGAGGCCTAACAGGAATTTATCCAACATTTATAGATATGTCTCAAGCTTTGAAATTAGGCCATGAGGGAACATATTGAGCATCTACGTGAGTAAGAGATAACTTTAATTGATTTCTTTCTAAATCCATGGCAGAAATAAGTCTATTCTGATAAGTTGGGATTGCTTGAGCCTCCAACTGAGTTGTCATGTTGATCCTTATTATATAATTATTTTCCTCAACTTGTTGATAGTTTTTTGTAAATCATCTAATGTAGAGGGAGTTTCTTCATTGGACAATGTAGCCATATTAACATAAATTAAGGAGGAATTAGGATACCCTGAGTATCACAATTGCATTGAAAACATTGTTTGTTAGAATGCCTTTCAATAAAATGAATTGGTATCTCTGTTTATTTTTCTCCTTCCTCGACCTTTATTTTCTTTTGTGATTACAAATTTTCCATGTCAATATCCATTTTCTCAGGTGCATTTCTTTTCAAACTTCTCTCCTTTGGAATTGGAGTTTCTACATCAATTTTTTATTGTTTTTATTCAAATTCTTGATTGGTTATATTTTCAAGCTCTAGATTGGCTTAATAAATGTAAGGTGCACTAGTCATTTCACTTGATCATGATCGAGTCTCTAATGTTGTAAGAGAATTTATGTGGCATCCATCATTAACGGTTCCATGTATAAATTAAAATCTTGAATGCATAACTAATATATATTTTGTATTTTGTTTGTAGGAAGTGTCTCTATTGTCACTGCCCCCTAAGGAAACAAAGAATGTGGCCTACTATTTGGTGTGATGCACACAGGTTAAAAGAAGGTTGGAATGACCATATGAAGATGGATAGTTCACATAACAAATTGGTGACATGGTTGTGATGGGTCATTTTTTTGAAAAGGATAAAAAATAGGGTGATAACATTATTTATAGAGATTTTATGCTTGAATATGAATATATATATTATATATATATTATATATATATTATATATTTATTATATATATATTAATAATTTCCAATGTAGTCATCTATTCATAACATCTCGGATCAGTATCACATAAATCAAAGTGAAGGCGGGTGAACCAAGGAGATGGAAGATCACATAATCTAACCATGAACATATTATGGAGATTTGCATTCATGTCACCCATTGGCCAGATGAGTAGATGATGCAAATGGAAAACCCTGAACCTGAGTCTATAGTTCTCAAGTGTAATATAATATAGTTTAAGAGATCAACATATGAATTTTGTAATTTAGAAATGTGACAATTGAATACTTTTGTAATTTTGTAATTTTTTATTTTATTTTGAATGTGAATAAAATTCGTAGAGAAATGTTTCCCTCTTATATTCGCTGTTAGGAATAAAATCACATAGAAATAAAATCAAAATGAATGTGGAAATGAAGCATAGAATGAAGCCATATGAAAGTATATTTACATATACCCCATGAAAGGAAACCATGCACCCATACCCCTTTTGGTTCATCATTCCTATATATTTGTACTAGAAAATGAAAGTATATTTACAGATAGGATGCATTCATAATAGTGTATATGTTATAAGCTTTGGGTTCCTTGAGGTGATTAAGTTTCTAAAGTTTTTGAAATTTCAAGGAGGTTTTATTTTTAGAGATACGATCCTTATGTGAACCCCATAGATTTAGAATAAAGAGGTATCTAGATTGTCTTTCAAGTGGTCTCTCTCTCTCTCTCTCCACACACAGACACATTATTTGATTGACATGTACACTAAATTATTTTTTTTTATATTAATTTTTTTAAAATGTCATGTAATGTATTCATGTTGAGAATGGAAGAAATTATAGATATACATCATAATGGGTTCTAGAAAATCCATTTCAGTAGAACAATAAAGTTGATATAATGTTGATGAGCCTAGGTATTGCAACAAGAATGCTACAACTCCCAGGGCTACCAGCTTTACTTATCAACTAGGGGTTCGTACAAACTTGGAGGTGATAGTGCTATATGCACAAGTAGAAGTGAAGGTCCTGCCTGTTGTTAGTGTTTGTCTGGCAAGAGACCTGAGGGGTTCCAAGCCAAACTTCTTTAGGGTCAGAAGAAGCTTAATTCTTTGATGGAAGGAGAGAAAACCTATTCTAAGAGAGAGCTACTCTACTGCAGTAAATGAAGAAAACAACATGAAATGCTAAACTTACCCCATAACCTAACTAACCAATTAAATAGCTATGCTAAGCAAAATTGCTAAATTAACACTAACCTAATGCTAATTATCTAAGTTGCAGAAGTAAAGAGCATCAAAACTAGAATAAGGTGTAACAAAGAAACTTAGGCTAAATCGGGTTTCAAGCGGAAAAAGCAATCGAAAGTTGAAATCAATGAAAGGAGGATGTGAGGGAGAAATAGTGCATAAGAACCATTGGGTCAATCGGGTGAAAGGCAAATGAACAACGGAGATTGGATCAAAGGAGGTTACGTAGATATATGGGTGAACATGGTTAACTAATAGGATGAACAGTGGAGATATTATCGTGAAGGCTTAAGTGAATGGATGGACGATGGAGATCATATTGCAGGGAAAAGAAATGTGCGGAAATGAGGGAGCGGGTTTCTAAGGCAGTAAGTGGTTTCTCTCGCGCCCTTTAGGCTGTAAGAAATATTTGGAAATTTCATGGGATTAGCCTTATTGCATGACACGTAGCAGGAGAAAACCACTTTTCTCACGTGCTCTAGGGCGGATAATGGTCACACACTAATCCGTGCGAGATTACGCAATAGCCTTTGGATCAAGAGAGGCTGATCAACGGTGGATATCGGCCAAGCTAGTTGGCGATTGGGTGAAGTGACAACCATCAGATCAAGCGGGGTTGATCAATGGTGGAAATTGGCCAAGCTAGTTGGTGATAGGGTGAAGTGATAGCCGTTGAATTAGGCGAGGCAGATCGACGGTGGGGACTTAAAGTTCATAAAGTAAGTGGTGGACTCCACGTAAGGAAACAGTTGGAGAAAATAATGAATTAGACGGCGATTGTGAAGGTTTTTTGGTGATCAGACGATGAGGAAGCCATGCATGAAGAATTGTGCTAAAGGCGGTTTCAAAGGAAAACTAGTGAAAGTGAACAAATAATTTTATCGAACAACAAACTCCATAGCCCATGCGAGAACCAGAAACCTGTGTTTTTGGGGCTGTTGAAGGGTCCCTTCCTCAATTCATGGTCCGAGAGGGAGGAGATGAGGCCGAGACACCTGCACACAACCTGAATAAAGAAGGCATAAATGAATGTAAACTACAACAAATGTAGCTACTAAAGCAGATGAACAGGAAAACCATGCATGATCTACGCTATATTGTTGTAATGAAAGTGAAACTAATTAAGCAAATAAACAGTGAAAACCATAAGGCTACTTAAGCAAATGAATAGAAAACTATGAAACTACTTAAGCAAATAAACAGAACAGAACTCTATGCTAGCATACATGTATAGTAAAGAGGATTTGTAGCTACTTGGGTTGAGCCCTAACCCAAGAGTTTCAGCCCTCGAAGTTAACTCAAAGTTGGCTTAAATAGAACCCATTCTTATTATAAAAACCATCGATTACAGAGCAAACTACCACAAGTCTTTGCAGCTCAGAAATAAAATAGAGTTTTACAATAGAAGTCTGAATCCTACTAACGTCTTAAGCCTCTCTATCTATACATTAGGGAGGCTTGGCCTCTAACTCAAGAAAAATTGGTTTGTGTCACTTTCACTTGCTCGGTTGTCTTTTAGTCTTCAAAGTGATGGTTGTGTGCACTTCGAGCTGATGGTGGAATATTCGAATGGAGGGGTAGTAAATGAGGAGGATTTACCTCCTTAAGTTACTCTCCCTTGTCCCATTTGAGTCTTTACCAAGGTCTTTGCCATAGTTCTTTACTTTTATCCTTTCTACCTGCATCTTTCCTTGCTTTTATCCTTTATCCCTTCATTACATGCACATTAGACCACAAAGCCAAATATCCAACTCTAACTCATTTCATAAACAAAATATAATCAAAAGTATCCAATAAGTTGTGAGAATAGTTGGTTTGACTAAGTTAGGAGGTGAATTAAAGCCAATTAAGGCCCACATAATTGCTCAATGATGAGGCTCATCATCACTCCCCTACTGAAAGTGTTTCTCATCCTCTGAGCATCTTAGTCAATGTCCATGTCCTTCATGGCTCTGGTAGCCTTTCTGACATCCCATGCTTCTTCTGTGGTCTCTTCTTCTTGTTTATAGAAGCTTGCTTTCCTTTCTACTCCTTCTCACTACCTCTTTTCCTCTTCTTCTTTTCTCCCTTATAACATCCCTAGGAGTAGTGGTGGGCTGAGTTTTAGGCCTATTCAATTGACCTTCAACCTTTGCATTGATTGCTTATACATAGGTGTCCTGTTAAGTGCCTCTCTCAACCTTTGAGGGGAGTGATATTCTTTGATCTTCAAGCTATGTGGCAGTGTGTTCCATTTCCTTTAGCAGGCACGTGTATTATCATCTCTTAGCAACCTAAACATATTTTCAAAATGCGAAATTGCTTGCTCTTGGGAAACAAGATATCTAGGTGCCAGCTGAGGATCATTTTCCATTAGATTATGGGTGCTGATTAGGGCCATGGGATTTTATTGTTTAGCTTTGATGAAAAAGAGGTTCATTTTGCTCTCTGGCCAATATTCTTTTCATCTTTGCATCCCTTTACTTCTCATGGTTCATCCATGATGCTAAGACAATTAATTGTAGATCTTCTAGCTTTGCATTAGGATCCCAAATATTCATGTCTATGAGGGCCATATTGTGCAAGTAAAACTCAACCATTTTGGCCCTATCCTCTAGTGCACTTAGATCACAAAGATCAATAAACTATCTGCAGTCCTGAAATGGCATGGTGCTCCTTTGTGCTCATGTTTTAATGTGAAATTGCAGCCATTATTCTCTGAGGTAAAGAGCATAGGATTTCGCTAGCATCCTACACTATATGGCCTCCAAGGAGAGGATGGCCATATATGCTTGTTGGTCTTTCTTTTCCTGCAATTGTCCTCTCTGTTTTTCTTATCTTCTTCCTTTTACTGTTCTTTCACATCTCCATCAGTTTCTCCCTTTGTTTCCTCCTCTTGTTTCAACATCATCCTCCTTGTCTTCTTTTAGCATGTTCCTTCGTATTAGTTTCTTCTTCACCCATCTCATCCTCATCTAGCTCTGTATCTTCTTCTTCTTCTTTTGCCTCCTCCTCACTGATAGAAGGACTAACATCATAGGTGAGGGTTTTGATTTCATCCTCTACTAGTAAGTTTCTGAAGACTGACCATGTTATGGGGATCTTGAGGCTTTGGAGGACATCCTCAATGAGGATCCTAATCAACCCATGGTGAACTAACTGCTGGGAATTTCCTTCCTTTACTTTGCTGCTGGAGTCTGTGAGTGATTGCATTAAGAAATAGGGTATGCTGAGTCTTTGGTGAACTAGTATTTCTACCCCAAATCTTAATTCTTCAAGCATTCTCAAATGGTTGCCATAACAATACTATATCTATGGTCTCTTGCATTCTCTTTTGAGTTATTAAAGAATTTCCTTTTTTGCCACCTTTTCACTTATAAACCAAATATCTCTTAACCTTTACAACTTTTGATCAAATGATGCATATGAGTGAGTGAGTGGGATACTTACCTGAGGTCTTGATTCCATGTTGCAGTTGTCAAAGATCAGAGGTGCTGTTGATGGTGATTTTTCTTCCTCCTCTGATGCCTGCTGATGGTTTCTTGGCTTTTGCAGGTGTCTTTGACTGAAGACCTAATGTTGTTGTTGTTGTTGTGGAGCTCTTGGATCTGATGCTGCTAATGTGGAGCTCCTAGATCACCACTCGGAAATGTTTGGTGTCTCCCTTAGAATTTCTTGATCATGTTATTGGCTGGTGTTGTGAGGATGTTGTAATGAATGGAAAGAGGGAGTAGGAGTGTGTGTGGATGCAGGGATGATGGTAATGGTTGAGGTGATTCTGGTAGAAAACACAATCTTCACCTGAATTGAAGCATTGAAGTGAAAAACAATGGGATTGATGGAGGGATGCATGGTAAGGAGTGGAGGAGGTGAATATGTGAGGCAGGGTTCCCTTTGGATCTTTTATTTGCTCCTTGCTTGTCTTTCTCACCCACCTGCAAATAGCAATTATGTTTTTTTCTTTAATATCTATTATATTAATATATATATATATAATATATATTATATTATATAATTTTTTATTTAAAAAACACCTAGGCTGCCTCAGAGAGGTTTTCACCCTAGATATTTGCCCTGGGCACCTCAAGGAAGGTTTTCAACCCAAAGATGGGACTTAGGCACCTCATGGAGGTTTTCACCTGAATCCTTATTCTTTTTTCCTTTTTTAGAGACCTGATGAGGGAGGAGTTGGAACTTGCTCCACCATCATCATTGTCTTATTGATATTGTCAATGAACTCTTATTTTGATAAAGGCCTCTTGTACATTTTCAATCGTTGTCCATTAACTAGCAATGGAATGGCTTCTTCATCAATAGTTCTAATTTGCACTGAACCATTGTCATGGCATCTTTCCACCACATAAGTTTTGAGCCATCTTGTCCTTAGCTTGCCCTTGAAGTCTTTATACCTGGAATCATATAACAATGCCCAGTCTTCCTCTTGAAATTGCTTCTCCTTGATGTGCTTGTCATGACAGATCTTCCTCTGAAGCTGAACTATCTTTGTATGTAGGAGGGCCTGCATTCTGAATACATCCAAGCCATTCAAATGTAACAATATTTCTTTATGTGCATGGTTGAGATCCAAATCTAGTTGGGCTGCCATCCTTAATGTGTTATATCCAAACTCAATGGACAACAAAGCCTTTTTCCCATAGATCAACTCATAGGGTGTAAATCTAGTGGTGGTCTTCCATGTGGTATTATAGGCCCAGGTGACCTCAACTAGTCTCTCTGCCTAGTCCCTTCGGCTGCTGCTCACTACCTTGGTTAAGATGTTCTCCAGTGCCTTATTGGTCACCTCCACTTGCCCATTAGCTTGTGGATGATAGGGAGTGGAGGTCCTATGCTTTATTTTTTGATGGCCGATCAATTCTTCAATCATGTTGGAGGTAAACTGGCTGCCTTGCTCAGTGACTAGCTCTCTAGGGTACCCAAATTTGTAGAATATATTATCCCTTAGGAACTTAGCCACCTTCTCTTCTGTTGTTGCCTTAATTGCCTTGGTTTCAGCCCACTTAGTCAAATAATCAGTGCACACAATGATGTGTTTTTTTTTTCTTTGAAGGAGGGTTAATAGGCCCAATGAAGTCCATGCCCCACTTGTCAAATGGCTTGAAAGTCACTTGAGGTTGTAGGGGAATTTCATCTCTTGGAGTAGGCTTTCCCATCCTCTGGCACCAATCACACTGACTAATATACTTTTTCACATCCTCATGAAGAATAGGCCAATAATAGCCTTCTTGCAACACTTTGAATGTTGTCCTCTTTTCTGCAAAGTGACCTCCACAAGGCCCATCATGACAGGTCAGAAGGATGTCAAAGACTTCCTCTTCCCTTACACACCTTCTTAAGATTTGATCTGGGCCAAGTTTGAACAGATTTCCCCCAATCCAGGTGAAGGGGGCACTCTTTCTAACTATCTTGCTCTTTTCTTTGGAGGGCAAGTTTGGTGGAAACTGTGTTGATACCAAATAGTTTGCTATATCATCAAACCATGGGGAGAGAACTGAAATAGAAAAAAAATGCTCATCTGGTAACTAGTCATCCACCATTCCTTCTTCACTTGGAGGTAGATTCATCCTAGATAGAAAGTCAGCAACAATATTTTCCTTACTATGCTTATCAACAATAGTTAGATCAAACTGTTGTAATAAAAGCAACCATCTTATAATCCTAGCATTCACATCTGGTTTGTTCATTAAATATTTTATTGTAGCATGATCAGTATGCACAAATGCTTGATAGCCTATAATGTAATGCCTAAATTTGTTTAATGCATGCACAATAGCCAAGAGTTCCTTTTCGGTCACAATATAATTTAGCTTAGCCTTTGACAGGTTCTTACTGATAAAATAGATGGCATAGGGCAATTTCTCCTCTTCCTGACCTAAGGTTGATCCTATGGCTTTGTGTGAGGCATCAGCATGAATAGGAAAAAGGAGGGCCCAGTTTGGGCCTCTAAGGATTGGTGCAGTGGTTAACTTACCCTTTAGAATGTCTAAGGCCTCTTGATAGCTCTTTGACCATATAAACTCATAATCTTTGGCCAACAAACCAAACAAAGGAGAGGCAAACTTGCTAAAGTCCTTTATGAACCTTTGGTAGTATCCATCTAACCATAAGAAACTCCTGACATATCTCTACTTTTGTGGAGGTGGGACCCCTTGGATGATTGCTATTTTGTTTGGGTCCACCTGCAGTCCTTGTTGAGATATTGAATGACCTAGCACAATCCCTTCTGTCATTAAAAATTCACATTTTTCTTGACTAAGAGACAAATTCATTTCAATGTATTTGTGTAATACTTTGCCTATTTTAGTCAGGGCTTCTTGAAAAATCACAACCATAAGGTGTAAAATCATCCATATAGATTTCTACTGCATCATGTACTAATTCAGCAAAAGTACTCAATACTTCTTTCTGAAAAGTGGTAGGAGCATTGCATAGGCCAAAAGGAAGGACCCTATAGGAAAAATTACTCCAAGGACAAGTGAATGTGGTCTTATCTTGGTATTCTATGCAAATTTGAATTTGGTTGTACCCACTGAAACCATCTAGGAAAGAAAAAAACTTCTTCCCTGCCAGGCCATCTAGCACTTGGTCAATGAAGGGTAGGGGAAAATGATCCTTCTTTGTGGCTTTGTTAAACTCCCTATAATCAACACAAATCCTCCACTTACCATTTTTCTTGGGAACTAACACTAAAGGAGAGACCCACTCACTGTCTGAGATAGGGTAAATGAATCCTGCATCTAGCAGTTTTTGCAGTTCTTCTTTGACTATGTCTTTAAGAGCCAGATTCATCCTCCTTTGTGGTTGCCTGACTGGATTGCAACCTTATTTGATGTATATGTGGTGAGTACACATTGAGGGCTGTACTCCCTTCATTTCCTTATAACTCCAAGCGAAGGCTTCTAGGTGTTCTCTCAACATGTTGCATAGCTTTTCCTCTTCTAAAGCAGAAAGAGATGGCTTAATTTTCAAATTTCTCTCTAGGCCAAATTCTATGGTTTTGAGATGGAGTGGGTTGGAATTGGCCAATCATAATCAAATTGGATGATTTCTCTGGGTTTCCATTACTTCCTCTTCTAATGGTAATGAACTAGGAGTTGGACTTTGGAGCAGGTGTTCAATTAAGTCATCCTGATCTTGTTATCCTCCTCCTATGGTTGCTTCCAAAGCATAAAGTTGGGTAGAATAAACCTCATATTCTTCCTCCTCCTCTAACCATAAAGGTAAATCATGCTCTAGGGTAGGTTGAGTAGGAAGGTATAAGACTAACTGTTTGGACATATGCCCATTCTTGATGGTCATATTCCTAGCTCTGCAGCTAATGTAGCATTAGCTGTGGCCAACCATGGCCTCCCAAGGATGAGAGGGTAACCAATAATCTTAGCCTTAGGCTGGAGAACTAGCAAATCTGCAGGGTACTCTCAGGAGACAATGGAGACCATCACATCCTCCACAATTCCCTCAGGGGTGATTGTGGAATGGTCTGCAAGTTGCAGAATTATTGTGGTATTTCTCAATTACCCTTGGAGGTTGAGCTTGAGCATGGCGTCCTTGGTCATCACATTAATGGCAGCCCCAAGATCACTCAGGGTGTGTGGGAGAATAGTGCCATTGATGTGCACATCTACTATAGGGCTTCTAGGGTCCAAATATTTTGGACATATTACCTGCCCTAGCATTAAGTCAAATAACTGCCCAATGACATTAATGGTAGGGGCATCCCTTTTTCTTCTTCCTGTATGCTTGAAGCACTTCTCCTTAATCAATTTATTGTAAACGAGAACATCTTTGATTTCTTGGAGAAGGGGGATGTTAATCTCTTAGGAAAGGGTGGATTTACTTTAAGGTTTCTTTCCTCTCTTTCTTCCTCAACCTCCCTATGTGGAGAGGGAGGTTGGTTGTCTGGGAGAATTCTCCTAGCTCTTAGGTTGATCTCCTGGATTTCTACAACATAATCTAGGTATGATGTCTCTCCACTGTATACTTATGGAGCCTACCTATTGTTTGGGTTTGGATTTGGCTGGGCAGACATCTGGGGTTGCTTGGGCGGAGCAGAGTGTAGGAGCTGTGGTTAGGTAGGTGGTGGAGGCAATAGGGCTGGAACATTGTTGAATTGGGGCCTCCACCCCTGGTGTGGGGTATTCCACTGATGTTGTGGCTGAACGTAAGGTTGAAATGACTAGTTGGATGGTTGGGATTGATACTGAGACGCCTAATAGGACCAAGGATGGGGTGTAGACCAGGAAGGATGAGCAGGGGGTCCCCAAGAAGGTATAACTGTGATTTGGTTGGGGTTGTAATATGCTTGGGATGACCCTTGCATACCCTACTGGTATGGTCTAGGCCCAGGAGGTCTCCTTTGGTTGATGTAGAAAAGCTGCTCAATGACCCTTTCAACTTCTTGATATACAACTTTGAGTCCAAGTAAAGAAGGGCACTTGTCTATGGAGTGCACCTAGCCCTTTTGTAACTAAGTTGGAATATTTCTTCATAGTCTTCTAAGGATTCATCCTGGCCTATGGTCATTGCGAAAATCTCTTCTTTAGTATCCTTTGACCTACAGTAGTCCCTATATTTGTTATTAAAGGTTTGTTGGATCTGAGCCCAAGTTGTGATGCCATCTCCAGGTAAACCCATGAACCAGCACAATGCTGCATACTTGAGGGTAAATGGGAATAGTTTTAACTTTTTCTCATCATCATTATAGTCATAGGTTCAACATATAACATCAAACTAAATTAGGAAGGTGTCAAGGTCCTCTGTGGTCAGGCCATGGAAATGAGGTAGAGCAGAGGGGCTTATATTCTTCATCTTAGTGTCCCCATTGGTTTCCCTGATGGGGAAGGCACCCTCAATTCTCTCTCTATTTCCTCTGTCATTTCAGTTTTCAGCCATTGGTTTAGTAGGAATGGGTTCTTCCTCTTCTTATTCCTCTATAGGTTCCTCAAATAGGTAAGGTTTCTCACCTAAAGGGTCTTCCAATTCACCATCATTGAAGAAGAAAGAAGGTTGATTGTTGGATGCAGTGGGGGTATTTGACAAGAATTTCCTTGAATTGTCCCTATTCCTACGAGGCATGAAAGGAAATGTTTTTGGTTTGGTTTTTGTAAGATTTTTTCAAAGCTAGAAGTACTTACAGAATGGAAAGGAAAGAAAATAATGACAACTGAAAGAAAGAAAGAAACTAGATTACTTTTGCAGAAATAAACTAATGGAAGAAAACTGAGGATAAGAAGTAGAAGAAAAGAAAGTTGAAGACTAGAAGTAGAAGAAAAGTAGTAATTACTTCTACTTAGACACCTCCTCAACAACGCTGCCAAAAAGTGATGAGCCTAGGTATTACAACAAGAATGCTGCAACTCCCAGGGCTACCAACTTTACTTATCAACTCGGGGTTCATACAAATTTGGAGGTGACAGTGTTATATACACAAGTAGAAGCGAAGGTCCTGCCTGTTGTCAGTGTTTGTCTGGCAAGAGACCCCAAGGGTTCCAAGCCAAACTTCTGTAGGGTCAGAAGAAGCTTAATTCTTTGATGGAAGGAGAGCAAACCTATTCTGAGAGAGAGCTACTCTACTACAATAAATGAAGAAAGCAATGTGAAATACTAAACTTACACCATAACCTAACTAACCAATTAAACAGCTATGCTAAGCAGAATTGCTAAATTAACACTAACCTAATGCTAATTATCTAAGTTGCAGAGGTAAAGAGCATCAAAACTAGACTAAGGTGTAAGAAAGAAACTTAGGCTAAATCAAGTTTCACGTGGAAAAAGAAATCGAAGATCGAAATCAATGAGAGGAGAACGTGAGGGAGAAACAATGCATAAGAACATTTGGATCAGTCGGGTGAAAGGAAAATGAACAACGGAGATTGGATCGTAGGAGGTTATGTAGATAGATGGGAAAATAGGGTTAAGTAATAGGATGAACGGTGGAGATCTTATCACGAAGGCTTAAGTGAATGGATGGATGACGGAGATCATATCACGGGGAAAAGAAACGTGCGGAAATGAGGGAGCGGGTTTTTAAGGCGGTAAGTAGTTTCTCACACGCCCTTCAGGCTCTAAGCAGTATTTGGAAATTTCATGTGATTAGCCTTACTGCATGACACATAGCATGAGAAAACCACTTTTCTTGCGTGCCCTCAGACGGATAACGACCGTGCACTAATCCGCGTGAGATTGCACGATAGTCGTTGGATCAAGCGGGGCTGATCAATGGTGGAGATCGGCCAAGCTAGTTGGCGATCAGGTGAAGCGACAGTCATCGGATCAAGCGGGGCTGATCAACGGTGGAGATCGGCCAAGCTAGTTGGCGATCGGGTGAAGCAACAGTCGTCCGATCAGGCGGGGTTGATCAACGATGCATATTGGCCAAGCTAGTTGGTGATCGGGTGAAGTGACAACCATCAGATCAGGCGAGGCAGATTGACGGTGGGGACTTAAAGTTCATAAAGTAAGTGGTGGACTCGACACGAGGCAACATTTGGAGAAAATAATGAATCAGACGGTGATTTTGAAGGTTTTTTGGTGATCGGACAGTGAGGAAGTGATGCATGAAGAATCGTTGTGAAGGCGGTTTCAAAGGAAAATGACAAAGAAAACCAGTGAAAGTGAAACAAATAATTGTATCAAACGACAAACTCCATAGCCCATGCGAGAATCGGAAACATGTGTTTTTGGGGTTACTAAAGGGTCCCTTCCTCAAGTCATGGTCCCAGAGGTAGGAGATGAGGCTAAGACAACTACTCACAACCTGATAGTGATCTTTTTTCCTCTAACTAATCTGTGAACTGAAAGAAGGCATAAATGAAAGTAAACTATAGCAAATGCAGCTACTAAAGCAGATGAATAGGAAAACCATGCATGATCTACGCTATATTGTTGTAATGAAAGTGCAACTACTTAAGCAAATAAATAGTGAAAACCATAAGGCTACTTAAGTAAACGAACAGAAAACCTTGAAACTACTTAAGAAAATAAACAGAATAGAACTCTATGCTAGCATGCATGTACAATAAAGAGGAGTTGTGGTTGCTTGGGTCGGGACCTAACCGAAGAGCTTCAGCCCTCGAAGTTAACTCAGAGTTGGCTTAAACAACACTCATTCTTATTAGAAAAACCATGGATTACAGAGAAAATTGCCACAAGTATTTGCAGCTCAGAAATAAAATAGAGTTTTACAATAGAAGTTTGAATCCTACTGAGGTCCTAAGCCTCTCTATTTATACATTAGGGAGGCTTGGTCTCTAACTCAAGAAAAATTGGTTTGTGTCACTTTCACTTGCTCAACTGTCTTTTAGTCTTCAAAGTGATGGTTGTGTGCACTCTGAGCTGATGGTGGAATATTCGAATGGAGGGGTATTAAATGAGGAGGATTTACCTCCTATAGTTACACTCCCTTGTCCCATTCGAGTCTTTACCAAGGTCTTTGCCATAGTTATTTTCTTTTATCCCTTCTACCTACATCTTTCCTTGCTTTTATCCTTTATTCCTGCATTACATGCACATTAGACCACAAAACCAAATATCCAACTCTAACTCATTTCATAAACAAAATATAATCAAAAGTATGCAATAAGTTGTGAGAATAGTTGGTTTGACTAAGTTAGGAGGTGAATTAAAGCCAATTAAGGCCCATATAATTGCTCAATGATGAGGCTTATCAAATGTTATTTTACTTAAAATAGAAATTTAACTATCTAGGTTATGAAAAACATTGAAATATTTTTATGTTATTAATAAATTCCATGTATCAATTTGAACTAAGCATGGAAAGAGTTACACACATGCTTCATATTAGATTGTAAAAAGTGCAACAAATAGAATGTGTGTGTGTGTGTATAATCATGTTATGACTAACTACTTGTAGATAACCTAAAAACAAATAAAATTTAATAAATGTATTTGTTGTTTAGAAGAAATCTTTGAAAACATAAACTATTTCTACAATAAAGTAACCAACAACTATTTGGTTCAATCCTATTTGTGATTTTTAATTGAACCTTAAGATAAAGAATTGACTGAAATACTTGGATAGACAAGTAAATTTAAGAAAGTTCATAAAATGATATAAAATTATAAAAACATATCATTAATTGCTTTTTGGTATATTAAATTTAAATTCATATGACTTAGGTTTATATTTGATTGTGGAAACGTAAACAAAATTAATTTGTTTAACTACGTTATCATTATCAATTCAGTGATGCATTTTTTTCTAATTGAAATTATATTTTCTTAAAAAATTAAAAATATCAACAATAATATTACTTCAACTTTAACAATTTTTCAAAAAAAAAATCAACTATTGCTTTTATTTTTATTTTTTCTTCATGATTTTTCATTTCCAACCATCATTTTAATAAATAAAATAATAATATGATTCTTCATGATTTTTCATTTCCAACCATCATATTACTTCAACTTTAACAATTTTTCAAAAAAAAAATCAACTATTGCTTTTATTTTTATTTTTTCTTCATGATTTTTCATTTCCAACCATCATTTTAATAAATAAAATAATAATATGATTCTTCATGATTTTTCATTTCCAACCATCATTTTAATAAATAAAATAATAATATGAAAAAAAAGGTGTTCAAGTGACTTTAAAAGTTAAAAATCCACAGATCCATTATTCACCAAATTATAAAATCACTCGAACATAAAGGAAGCTCTAAATACCTCTATAAATGTATCTATATACTTGTTAAGAAATGGGTTCTTTACAAAAAGAAAAATACGAAAATAGAGTTTATTGTTTTTCTAATGAGCATGTGTTTGACATAAAATTGTGCTTTGATTCTCTTTAATTTACTTCTATTGTGTATATATTTCATTGATTGAGAATTTTGTTCATTGGGAAAAGTACTAACATCAGACATATCCAATGTACACAAGTCTTTACATCTTCTAGTGTATATTAGTGATTTTATAATTAGGTTAATAGTAAACCTTTGGATTTTCATCTTGATATGATAGGTTGAAATGCTAGAATTTAGTCATAACATCACATATAAATTAGTATGTATATAATTTCGAATTAGAAAAAAATCAGAAACTGGTCATAAAAGCGTCAAAGATATTTCAAACTTATTTAGTAAACCATTGAATGTTCTAACAATTCATTAGTATTAGAGATGTTGATTTGAGCCTTTTATGCAATTCACAATGGTAGAATAAACACAATTGTGGAAACCGCATACTTCTAACCATTAAAATTTCTTATAACTAGTAACATTTCAAATGTGTAGAATCATTCAAGATTTCAAGTAACTTATTAAACTAATCTTAAAATAGTTGACCACAATGGTATATGGGTGGGTTGTAGAAATTTCCATATATATATTTTTTATTATAATATGGATGACTTTATAATTCAAATAATTTATTAAAATCATTGTAATAGCATACATTGATTGCACTAGAAGGTACTTTCTAGAAGCCAATATGAAGAACATTTGTAATTCTTTCCATGCTCAATATGAAATTGATACATGCTATATTTTAGTTCATTTTAAGTATCAAAATTACTTGCATCATAGTAAGATTGTACTTATTTCTTAGTCCATGAAACTAGAAATCAAAATGAACACTCTATAAAATTTTACTTCTTGAATATTGTATATTTCATACTCATGGCTTGATGGTGGCTACACAATGTTTTTACTTCTTGAATCTTGTAAATTCCATATTCATGGCTTGATGGTGAGTCCTACATAATGCTTAAATTTTATATAGCATGGAGTTTTTATTTTATTACATATGGATTTGTTATAACCTTTTATTTTTTAATACCATGGAGAGATCATTTTAGTCTAGCATATAATTGAAAAATATTCACAAAATGGATAATAAAAGTCATTAAATACAAAGTAAAATTATATTTAAAAATAATTTCACTCTTCATTTAATTTTAATTTTTTTTATTATTGTTATCTTTTTTAATAAAAATTATGCTATAAATTTTCTTTTAAACCAATGAAATAACTAACATCCATAAACTAAAATAATGGATGTACCAATAAATTGTTCATATGAAAATATATACAAAGTACATTACATGAACATCCATAAATTGAAATAATAAGCATCCATAGACTGAAATAATGTTCATGTATCCATAAACTATCCATATGAAAATATAAAAAGTATAATACACATGTAAATGTGTCTAAAAATATACAAACTATGTGGTCTAAGTACCACTACCCATGTGTGATTGTTGGTCAAACATGGCATAGAGATGCTAGTACTGCAATATAACAAATTAAAATTAAAATTAATTATCATGCTTTTAAAAATAAACAATATATAAATAAATGATTTTGAACCACATTTATTTACATATGAATCTATGAACCTAACCCAAGTCCAAATGAAAGGTAGGTGGGATGGGGGTTTGATCAATTTTAGTTTGGTGCTCCTATGCATGTGGCTCAACTATTGGGGTCTACGTTGATGGACTTACATCAACAACACCTTTGTACTTGGTATCCCACTCATCAAGCCATGTCGTTATGACTTGGAAACCACTCTGCATTTGGGCCTATGTATACAATGGAAAAGACAAATTATCAGTAGTCTATGAATTAACTAGCACGCATGTAACTTAAATTTTTTTTGTTGAAATATTAGGAATAATTTTTTTTACCTCAATTGTTGGTCCATGTGGCTCTACACAGTGACTCTCCTCCATGTGAGTATCATGAGGTGGAGGTGGAAGTGGAGGCTTCTCTGGAAAATCAATTGTCCCCTTGGATGACCTCGGAAGCTCATCCATATGGCCCTATGTCTACATGTTATCATGAACTTATTAACATAAATAAAATTTGATACAAACTTATTATTATAAATTATGTATAATTTGACAATAAGAGTCAAAATTTTTGTATATATATGTCTGGCATGTGTCACGTGGGCCACACACCCTCCAATTCTCATGGATGGCATCATGAGACATATTTGCATATGCTCAAACATATTCAGGGTGTAGAAGCTTGAGGATTGAATTATCAACAAATGGGACTTGTGGGTCATGAGGTAACAGTGGTGGTCTACTCATCTCTCTACACAATGTGACCTGAACACTAGCCCATGTGTTATGCATGCTCTTTGTAATGGTATACCTAGTCTCAGTGTTGAGTTATGATGACTCCTCTAGCTCAGACGATAATACCACACTTTGAGATGGTAGTGATACTAATCTCGTAGGTGGTGGTACATGTGCAGGGCCCCCACAAGCCCTGAGACAATCAAAGCTAAGTCCCCTACCCGTGGGGGATTCACTAGGGGAGGAATACCATACTGCATGTATTCATATTGGGGGATATATATTAGGGAAAAAATGACAAAATATATTGAGCATATAATAGGGGTAAATGGTTTTTATATGTTGTGTATAAAAAATGGATCTCAAATTTAATGAAAAGATATAAAGGGGTATAAAAAATGTTAATGAAAAATGGATACCTACAATATCTAGTGAAAGTAGGGGTTTTAAAAATTGGGAAGGTGTATTGGCTTCGTATTGGTAGGGAGTTAAATAAAGTGATTTTTAGAGGTACTTTCCAGTCTGTATTCAAATTAAGGGTATTGTTTAATATGCCATGAATGCATGTGTTATGTCAGATGTTCAATGAGTGAAGCCCCCAGGCCCCTGCCAGATCCATAAAAAATTGATCTGGTGCTAGTGTTTTTTGGCCTCATATGTAGCATGAACTCCACATATAAATGTTGGGAAAGGTAAAAGGGGACCTGTTCATGGTGGGGAAACTGGCCCCAAGATCCAATGAATTGATCATAAACAAAAGGAGTTGCATCAACATTCATTAAAATATCTGAGCGGAATCGGACCATGATGTCTAGCACGGTGGCCTGCAAGGATGTCAAACAACTCCCCATGCAACATCAATATCCTTAGTGGTGGTTTTCACCACCTCCCAAGTAGCATTGATTCCCAAGTATTTGTGCCTCTCACCTCCTGCCTCCTAGTCCTATGTATGGCATGTAGGAGGGCACTCTGTGGGCCCACCCACTAGTAGTTCTGGATTAACTGATTGATGCTCTATAGCATTATAGACAAGTTATTTCTAGTATATGAGTGAGCAGGGAGTCTACCCAACTCTTGTGCAATCCATGCATGTTGGGCCCTAATATCCTTGAGTTTGATAATGGTCATGACATCATCCCATGGAGGGATTAATGTTGCATTTTCACCCTTAGCTTCACCATGCTAAGGGCTCTGCAAATCATAAACATAATTTAACATATATAACAAACTAAACATAATAACTTATACATTAAATTGAAACACATAAATTGAAGATGATTTAAAAATTAAAGACAATTTCAAGACATAAACACATAAAGTAAAGAAGATTTAAACATACAAGAGGTGTACTTGTGATAGGTGAAAATGGACTTTGTAACATCATCAACAGAGATGGAAAATATGGTTCTAACACTCATATTTGCATAAGAGTTGGAATCTACTAGTGGAACACGAACTCTAGTCGGGCTACGTGATCTTTGATGAGCCCAACCATGTCTCACTGATCTCCCCACACTCTGACAACCTACGGATGTGGCAGGATAGGAGAAGGCTTTGCATAAATTTAGTTTGAAGGGGACTGATTATAAGAGCTATAGAGTTAATGAATAAAATTCAATCGAAGTATAGGGGACTAAAACAATATAATTTTTTTTTAAGTATCTAAGAGCCATCTAAGCCGTATAAAATTCCATCATAGACCTTTACACATAAAAAAAAAAAAATTAAATAAAAAAAATAAAAAATAAAAATTAATACATATAAACTAATCCAAGGAAAAAATAGCATATAAATATAAAGTTTAGATTGACTAAACAATGTTGACAAGAAAACCATTTCTAAACTCGAGTAGAATAATCCAACCTTCCTAAGTTACTTTAGAGTCTCTTTTTTGATAATTTATCAACCAAAGTATTGAGTTCCATGTAAACACAATAGAATGAAGTGATCAAATCTAACTTGACACCTTTTCCCACTTCTAAATAATGCATTTTATTCATATAGCATAAATATGTAAATATATGTAAAAATTTGAAATAAACCTATTTGCGAAACTAATAAAATTTCATGTCAACCCAATACTCCATAAGACAAGTTTTTATAATGTTTGACTTTGACACATGACATACTAGGTGCAAGCACACGAAGACAATGTTTCTGCAACACACTACATACTGAGTTATTATCTAAGGGAAAATAAAGGATAGGTATTTTCTTACGAAGGCATGCCTCTAATGGTCCCATGAAACCATATTTATTGGCATTAACTTCCTCATAAAGACTTTTGTAAAAGTAAGTTAATTTATAAGAAACGAAGGTAGGTTAATTTCTAAGAAACCCACATTTAATATTGTTGATAAGAATTTACAAGAAACATTTAGAGTTAAGGGGCTCTTGCTAACTTTCTTTTGACAGAAACAATAATCAGTAAATAAATATATGCAATTAAACAAATTGCACTCATAAATGAATTAGTGCTCTACCCGTTAATGAATTAGATCAAAATTTGATTGAAATCTATGAAACATTCAATATATGAGATAAAAAACTTATATAACATTATCCTATCATATTAGACCAAGAACTTCACAAATTTCTTCTTATAGATTCACCCTAAATGTTACAATAATCCTAAAAGCTATATAAAGCTCTAGAAGTTACAAAAACTTAAAGATTTCAGTCACAAGGTAATAAAAGGTTAAAAATTAATTTTTAACTTACAACCTTGTTGTAGAAAAATGGTAAAACA